>CABPRJ010002369.1:2249726-2272853 GCA_902439185.1 Cinara cedri
TTTTTTTAATTTCGGTTGTTAAAGCTGTTCGAAAATCAGAGACCGTCGTCTCGACAAACGCGTAATATTATCGTTACAACGACAGTGCGCGTATAGCGGCCGAGGTCGTCAATATTTCGTATTTCGTATTATTTTTTTTTTATTTTTTTTTTTCCATTTGTACGCCAGATCCGTCGTCTCCCGGCAATAACGCGACTGACGTTGACCACGGCCCGCTCGTAAATAACAATAACAATTATTGTTTTAGATTCCGAGTGTAGCGAGGAATTTATTGGTTTTACATTGATATTTATTATTATTATTTTTTTCTACCGGACAGCTTACGCCGATTGTCGTCAAACAGCGCAGCGCCTTTTCTGAAACGAAACGTCATCCGGGCGGTACTTTAGAGGGGCATATTTTTTTTGGAATTCTCTTTAATATTCGAGATAACGCTCGGAGGAAACCCTGGTTCATTAGGTTGAAAAAGATTGACAGATTAAAAATAAGATTGTCGATGGCAAACGTTTTTATTTATTTTTTGTTATTTTTTTTTTAAACAATCGTTGTTGTCACAAATACGCACATTGTTATAATCGTTTTTTACCATAATATTACGGCGTATTATATGTATTGTCGACAAAGCAACTCCGCTCAGAATCGTTTTTACGTTAGCAACGGTTTATCGTTGTTTAAATTGAATTCTCGTCTGTATCCAACATTCCCAACTTACCATCTACAACAGTGGCTGCGAATTATTTCTTTTTTTTTTTTTTTTTTTTTTTTTATCATTATTATCATATGGAAATCCTTCGGCGGAGTAGTAGAGAACTGTTAAAACACGATTAAATACGATATAATATTATCACGAGCGCGAACGGCGTGAATCAAATTATACTCGTATTGTGTTCGAGTGTTTCGTCGTGGAAAAAAAAAAAACCGAAAACAAAAATTGCGTTCGTCATTAATGTATAGTATTAGAAATTAACGAGAGATAATCCGGATGTCGGGCAAACAAACGCTTCGGCGGCGGTGTGATCACCGCGCGAGTTTTGTAATATTGTGAACGATTAAGCATGTACACGATCAATCGGTTTTATACGAAAAAACGCGTATTGGAAATTCGAAAAAAAAAAAAAAAAAAAAAAACTTTCTAAATACACTAGTAATGCGTATACAGCAGGATGAAATAACCAGATTTTGCTTCTTTTTTTTTTACTTTTATTTTTTCGACGATTTTCAGATTCCGAACGCAACGCGCCAGCAATAATGTATTGATTCGGAATATGCAGGTTTTTTTTTTTTTACTTGTTCTTCCGTTAACAACTCGTCCACCAGAAACGCCGCTCTGACTTTCGCGGTGCCTTTTGTTTGATTTTTTTTTCAAAAAAAAAAAGCGAATCGTGTACGTTAATACTTATACGTTGTTTAAGTGTTTTATAAGTCTTATGTTTTCTAGACGTGGTAAAATTTTTGAGCTATTATTATGGGCGTTTGACATTTAAATCGTGAAAACACCGTTCGGAATCGTATTTTACGTCGTCGTATTAATTCACACGCCCCGGGTGCGTGTCGGGTTCACCGGGGGGGAGGGAAGTGGAATAGAGGGGATTAAGTTTACTATCGGGTCGGTCCGAAAATAAACGTGACACATAATTATTTTGTTGTTTTTCCACGCCAAAACTTTACGGCCTATTGTTTTTACACGCGAACAACGGAAACCGTAAACGGAACGGATTTGACCTGAAGGCCATAAGCACGGCAAGTCCGGTGTCTTTTAATAGCGTCGCCCGGAGCCGAAAATGAAATTCTCCCGCCGAGAGCTCCCGAGGGATTCACATACATTTTATGCGCGCCGAGTGTTTTTTTTAAATACACGCGCACAACACCCGTCGACATTGGCGATATTTTTCTTTTATGTCGCGTTTTCTAGTTTGAACGATAATGCGCAACGTTTATACGTGCGTACAGTAAACGCCTATACACACAATATTACACAATCAGTACAAGTATTATGCCCATACACAAACGGATAATAAAAAGATAATACCGTAATAGAAAACAAACACTGGCACTACAGCCGGCGGCGCTTTTACTGCGGCCGTTCGAACACGATATTCGATATTTTGCATTTGTCGTGTCGAATGAAACGCGGTGTGCCCGTGTGCGTTATGTATATATTTTTTTATTTTTTTTTTTAAAAAATCTCAAAAAAATGTTAATTGCGTTTCCACACGCGCGTAAAAACAAATACGTTATTTGTGTTATTATCGAACGGTTTTTTTTATTTTTTTTTTGTTTCTTTAGAATTCAAACAGTTACGCGTCGACCGTTCTGACGCGTCGTGCGTTTGTGAATGGCCGTGAATACCGACGGTTCGAAAATAACGCGTTCCGTACATTTCCCCGGGACTGCCTACCCCAGTGTACCAGAGTCCGATTTCCATTCGGAACCGGCGCCGCAGTCGAAAATCGGTGCGAAATTTCTCGCAGAAAAGTTGTCCACAGATAATAATAAAACAAACACCATTGTAAAACCCATACATTCCGCGCTCCGATCGTAATCCAAAATAACATTATCGGCCGTTCGCATCGGCCACGACGACCGCGTTGTAAACGCAGGGACAGTTAAATGCGAGTTACGTAGTGCAAGTAATGCAAGTATAATCGTTAATGGAGATCGACATCCGCGACCTTTGCACGTCTGTCTGACGGCGATATGACAATATCGGCGAATGCGTGTGTGTGTGTGTTGGCGTATAACGCACGAAAACGCCACTAAAACCGATTTTGTGGGTAAAACAGCGTCTATAGTAGACGACGACGTTTTTCGAGAAACCGTTTAGGCTTTTCGTTTCGTTTCGCGTCGGAAAGACTGCGGTGATCGCGCCGCCAGCCCGTGCGGTCTCTCGGGGACAGTCGCGTGCCGTTATATTAGGCACGGTTGTCGTTAATTCGCCCGCGGGCCGAGTTAATTCGGATTCGAAAAAAATAACGCGCGCGTCGTCGGCTACCACGAGAACATCAGAAACGCGCGACGTTTGTTTTGTGTGCCGGATCATCGGTGACGTCGTTTCGACGTTTCAGTGGGCCGGGGCTAACCCGACGCACCCGCCGGGGAAAACAGTTTGCTCGCGAAAACAAAATGTTTTCACACCGTTCGAACGCCGCTTCGTTCGTTTTAACGATTTAACGAGCGTCGTTCAGATGTCCACGTATACAGAACGAAATCGATACGTATTTGTCCGTGCGTTTATGTTTTATTTATTTTGAAGTTAAAACCGATCGGGAAATGGAAATAGGGTCGAAAATCGTAACCGCGGAACGCTTATTTGACAACCTCTTTCCACACACATTTTGACTTCCCCCCCCTCCCCCGGGGAGACAAACCGAAACGCGACTTGAGACAAGTCCACCAGTTGGACTTGGGCCAATGTCCAAGTTCCCTGTTTCCCCGAATTTCGCCACGCTGTATTGGTGTGTCCGTACATTAATCGACTGTAGGTTCAGTAGAAACCGATTTCCGCCGCGGAAATACGCAAAAATGAATGTCGGATTCAAATATTTTCACGGTGTATCACACATTATTATGCTTCGGATTCGAAAAAAATAATCCTGAGGACGTTGTCGCAGTAAACGAAAACGTGCCGAGCCAAAATTTATTTTTAGTCTCGGCGGAGCGTTTTTTGCATTTCCTACAGCAATATATTGCGTACTGTTACGACGGAGGAGAACCGTTCGAAATAAATTATGCACCGCGTTGTACTAATTAACGACCGGATTTCCATGCGAACCGAAATCCGCATTGAATGTACGTATACGCGTGCATTTGAGTAATTATTTTCGAAATCATAAATACGCCAAATTCAGTTTTTTTGTTTTGTTATTGCACAAAAGTGGTTAAATCGTATGCGAAAATTGCGCAACCATCCGGAAACACGCACTCATAATGCGTACACGTACGCGAAACTAAAACGCACCCGTGTAACAGGGGCTGTTGTCCGCGCGATTTACGCGTCGGGCATTCTCCGACACCGAGTGCACAGAAATCTGCTGTTTTCATACGGCACGCCGGAGGAAGAGGGTGGGCGTGGGAGTGGAGGCGGGGGAGGCGAGAGTCGGCCCTATTCGCGGTCGGTTCGCTCGTAAAAAGAACGAAAAAAGAAACTTTGCGCGCGCGGGCAGTCCGCGGCTGACGTATTTACCGATAGGAAAAAAAAACCCGTAAAAATATATGTCCGCGACGCGTTCCGCGCGCGTGCGAAATCAACGATAACCCACGGTGTTTTTTTTTTGTTTTTTCAATATATACGCGATCGATTTGGTTTTACGACGACGCATACGAACGAATTCGGGTTTTTTTTTTTTACATCGTCGACACGGTATGTTTCCGCGCCACGACTTTTGCCGAAATTCGTCGATTTCTTTTTTTTTCGGTTTTACCGTAACCTCGCTCATTTAAATAATTAACGCGCACACGTTTTGTGCGCGGTCCGGTCTCGACGTCGTCGCCGGACGTCGGAAACCAGAATGATAATTTCAATAACGCCCCGCGGAAAGGTCGGCACGAATTGTCGCTGACGGACCGCCAGAACGCGCCGCAGACGCGTTCGCGCCCGTCCAGCGATTTCGAAATTCGGCCGATTTTCTCGGTCCGACCGTCAGCTCATTGGACACCTGGACGAAAATCACTGACGGCGGCGGACAACCGGCGGCGATATTTACTTTTTGAACCGATAAACTCGGTGGGTGGGAGGGAGGGTAGGGTAGTGACGGGGCCGGAGAAACGGCCGAAACCGCGCACCCCGGTGTCACCGCGGGCATACACCCTGTTCGTTTTAAGTACACCCGGTATCACGTCACTATATAAACGGTACGTGTCAGCTACCGCACGGATGCATCGGCGCCCGTAAACGCGTGCGACTCTCACACGGCGTACACGACTGACGTAGTCGTTTGTTTGATCGTTAATTTTATTGTTTTTACCGATGATGGTAATAAACCAATAGTAAACATAGTGTTCGAATGAAAAAACCGCGCTTGTTTAAAAAAAAAAAAAAAATTCTCCTTGTCAATCGTTTCGTAGCGTTAGAAAATCGTATCCAACAAACTCGGAGTCGATACAGACCGGGGGCTTTTTAACCTTTGCCCATCGCGTTTGCTTATTGTGTGTGTTTGTGTTGAGCGCGTGTTTGTGGGTTTTAAGTGCAATAATTCTCGAACTCTAGTCGCAGTATACAGATACCGGTAATAATGCGTATAGGTATACTGTAACTGTAAATCGCAAAAAAAAAAAAAAATAATAAATCTATGGAATGACATTGATTGAAAATCGGATTCAGTTCCATTCGTAATTTAAAGTCGTAAAAATCATTATTGGAAATTAAAAAATGATTGGTTTTTTTTTTAAATTTTTTTTTTTTTCATCTGCATCAATAACTTTGGTGTATAAGATCGGTTTTTTTTCTCAACATCAATATTAATAAAAAAACAAAATAAATACACGAGGTCGAGGCGTGATTTGTTATTCGATTTTCAATCTATGACGTACATCACCCGCGTACATCACGCTCGCGTCGTGATAATTGCTGGTATCGTCTAAAGATGTTTTCATCTACGGCGAAGACGAAAAATCCCGTACGGGGTTTGTTCCCGCGGCCGGCCGGGAAAGACTACGGGATATCCCAACAGAATACTAAAAAAAACAATTCTATACGTCCGATTCGACGTAGTTGTCGTTGTCGTCGTCGTCTCGGGTTTACGACACGGATTTAAATGATCCGGCCGGGCGGAACGCGTTCTAATCGTGTAGACCGGCGTTGCTCAATACTGGGATGGAGGGGGGGCGGGTTCGCGGTAACCCGGCCGTTCGCGTGCGGGAAGGTATCAGAGGAATTCGCGGGTGAAAGAAAACGTAACGGCGGAAAAAACGAAATCCATTGCATTTGATTGTAAATGCAACGTAAACGGGTTTTTCGAAACACGTGATATTATTGAGCGTACAATAATAGCGTACGTCATGTATCATTATGGGCGGCGGCGGCGGCGGTACAGTGTACGCTAGGTTTTTCAACTAACGCCGTTAGCGTGGCGTTGCTCGGGGGTCCGTAAAGCAATGCGGCGAGGAGGTCAAGGGGTGCGCGAATGAAAAAAAAAGCGGAGAAACGCTGCTCCGGACAGACGCCACGGCGCGAGACCGGCACGGGGACACGGGAGCCGCGATGTTCACGCCGGCCACCAGCCGCGTCCCTGGCCCGGGTCAAGAGAGGTTCCGGGGAGGAGGGGGGGTCGTGACCGCCAGACTCCCGGGGCCTCGGTTTTCGTCACAGTGCATCGCCATACAAACGCAACCGCTAAACTTTAATATTTTCGTGGTTTTCCGTTGCCACGATCGCGACTCGTTCGCAAAACTACGCTGCGCAGTAACTTTGTCGAAAATATCGCATTTAAACAATACTCGCGGCTTTTGAGTTTGTCGCGACCAATGCTTTTCGACGAGGAGCTCGTCGAAAAGTTTGGCCCCGGGGCCTCTAAACGTCTCGGGGCCCGCGCGTGGCCGGTCGCCGGGCGGCGGAAACGCGACCGTAGCCGAAATCGTTGGAAAACCGTAACGATTCGTACGGCGGCGACTGCATTGTAATAATAATATGTCATCGCGATCGGCAGGTGTAATACACGGGTAACGTTATTATCACGCGCGGTGTTGCAGCGGTGTTACGGCTGCGACGCGCATTTCACGGCTGATGTTCGGATACTCGATATTATTTTATGTCGGTGTTGCGTACCTTTAGCTATGCCGGTGAGGACGTTGCCCAGATAGACGACCTTGTAACACGGATCGTATTCGGTGATGGTCACGGATCTCCTCCGCCACAGTTTGCCCAGGCCCAGGGCGCCCAGGCTGATGCTCTTCTTGAACGGTTTGATTCCCTTGCCGCTCGAAATGAGCTCCGGGTGCTGACTGCTCTCGTGCTTCATTGTGACGGCGCGGGCATCAGACGTTCGCACAGCTGAAAACGAAACGTCCGTCGTGATGAGAACCGCGGGTATTATTATTATTACTATTATTGTTATGTACGGGGTAAACGTAAAGTTCGCACACGGATCCGAACGGTCTTACGTGTCAAAGACGGCCGCCAGCAGTCGTGTCGAGTGTTTTAGAGTGTTAACTACCCTCTCCCCAACCCACTATATCGCGTTTCGTCTTTTTCAATTCGATTCGAAAAAAAAACCCGTAGCGCTCGCGGTAACCATACAACCAGCACGCGGGTAAAGAAACGCTTCGGGATGCACGGCTGCCGTTTCTATCTAGTCGTGTGTAGTTTTATGTGCGGATGTTGCAGCTCAATGTAACATACAATTTACGTATTAAATTGTTGTTAATGGAAAATTCCGAGAAAAAAACGTTCGCACATTAAAATGAGAACCGATAAAGTGTAAAAAAAAAAAAGAAAAAGAAATAAAACGTTCGCGTGTCAGCATATTATGCGAAACGAATATTTATAGCCGACGTATTGCTCTTCGTCGTGTCGGGAAGACTATAATAGCCAGGAAAAAAAAAAAAAAAAAAAAAAAAAAGGAAACGCCTGCGACGTCCGAACTCTAATACAGTAAAACCTCCGCTAACGGTCACCTCCGTGTAACGGTCGTTTTTTTCGGTCCCGTCAAGTGCCGTGCCTCTATAGGAGACCTCTGGGCATCGGCCATTGTTTCCGGTCCCATCGCTGACCGCCCGTTGTACGGAAGTTTCGCCGTATTTACAGCGTGCCTGCACGCACGTGCGTGTCCAACACGATACGCGGACACGGGGACGGATCCCGGACAGAACAGCGAGTGGGGAGGTCGATTTTGAAAATGCCCGCGACGACGGGCTCGGCGGGATGAACGGATCACAACGGGCGGAACGGCATAGCTGCAACGGGAATAGAGGAGGAAGTGTGGGGGCTGGGGACGATCGCCCCCATCGCCCGCCTCTCGTTCGGACCGCTGTGATTCTCGCGCGAACGGGCGAAACAAATCGCGATCGCCGTCGCGTGCCGCGCGAGACGTTGCCGGACCGCGGTTATTATACCCGTACGTTGGACGTATACGGTCTATTTTCCGCCGGGCGCACGCTGTTATTAATGTTTGTTGCGATTGGAAATCGAAAAAAAAAACCGACCGAACTCTCTCGCATCACGCGCCGTCAAAAAATATTCACGCTTCTGAATACGTAAAAACGCGAAAACAAACGTTTAGTGTTTTTCGATACGTTCGATGCGGCGACGGCGGCCGCCCTCCGTTTGACGGGTGACGGGTCGTGACGGTCGGCGGATCCGCGACGGCGATATTTTGCCGTCGGATTTGGCGGCGGTACGCGCACGTGGAATTAACAATCGTGAGAATGCAGTCACGGGTGACTTTCGTTTCGCGACCTCGGGCGGGACGGTCCGTACGCGTGTTTTTACCCGGGCGCCGAAACTCGGAAGGAACGCGGTGCGGCGCCACCGGCAGATTACAATATTCTTCGCGGATGTTCGCGGTAATTACCCGCGCGCGCAAACGCGGCACCGTCGTTCGTCCGAGCGCGTCCGGCGCGATAACAGTTGAATGCGGTCGCACCCGCGTCATGCGTGCCGCGGCCGGGAAACGTTTCGAAAGCGTTAATTTTTTTTTTTTTTTTTAATTGCCGAGCGCGCGCAAACGCCTCGTCCGTCCGTCCGGACGGTTTTTGAATTTCCACCCCCCCCCCCCNTTTGAATTTCCCCCCCCCCCCCCCGGCCGCCCTTTTACCGAATCGTTTTTTTATGGTTATATTTTTTCTTCGGTTCCGTGCCAGAACCCTATATGTGCCGAGCGAGGTCTGGTGTGGACGTTAATGAAAAAAATAATTCCGAAATCGTATACGAGCTCAAAACGAGTGTCAAAAGTGTGCGCGGAACTACCGACTACCGTACTCGGGATTCGAGTACGATGGCGCACGATGTTTGCAGACTACGCAGTTTCGATGAGAGGATATTTAGAAGTAGTCAACAATAAGCTCGAGGAGCGGAAAGTAGCACTGCGAAGAGAGGGACTGAGAATGAGTAGGCGTAAAACATAATTATGAGTTTGGAGGGCAAGAGGTTGACGGGACAAGACGATTAATAACAATAAGATTGAGAATGATAAGAGCACGGCCGGTGTACGATGCGGGAGAACGGGTCAAGTTGAAGTTTAGGACGAGAGAGGCCGAACGAAAATATAGTTGTGATGAAGGCGGACACTTTTTTTAATATTTATAACGATTAAACGGATTGACATTAGGTTTTGCGAACGTATTTCGTTTTTTCTAATATTTGTTTGCCGAGATATCCTAGAACCGTATCTACCTGCGATAACTGATTCCGACTCGGCGGGCTCGACGTTAATAATAATTTAAACGCGCGCGCGTACGAAATCCCACACAACGTCCGTCTCCAATATCGGTTTGTTTTTTTCTTCCGCAGTCGTTATTGTAATTTTTAGAAGCGTACGCCGCGCCGCCGCCTTCTTCTCACGGCCAAACGTCGCGGTCGTCGGCCGTGCCCTCCGTTTACGGATATCGTCGGAAGAAAGAAAAAATAAATAATAATAATAAACGCGCGTCGTACCGGGGGAAAAAAAACAAAACAAACGAAAACGCATTGGAACCCATCCGCACACAATATTCCAATTGTCGTTGCGAGGGGGCGCCAGATGCGCAGTTCAACGTCGTCGACGTCGTGCCGCCGGCAAACACCTGTCCGCGTCAGATGTCGTCGTCGAGCCGCGAACGGGAGGGCCGCTAACGAGCGACGTTTTTCGACACCCGTCGGTGGTCGTCGAATGGCACGGATCCGGCGGTTATTCCCGGGGTTCCCGGCGGTTCCCAGAAATCTAAAACGAAACCGTCAGGCGGTTTCGACGCGTATATAGGCGCGCGGGCATGCGGATAACGGACGCCCGGATCGGCGGTGGTCGTACGCGTTTCAACGTCCGCGTCCCGTCTACGCGTCATAACGCCGCGCCGGTGTCGTTTTTGCCGATCGCGGGAAGACGAATATCCGTCGTCGTACGCCCTACCCGTATCCGTGACACGGCGTACGGTGTTCCGCGGGTCTTACGTGCGCGCCGACCAACGCCGACGTCCCGCGGCGGCGGGGAACGCGCGGTCCGCGAAAACCCTTTAAACGGCGGTCCGCTCATTACGGAAACGCGCGAGTTGTATTATTATTATTATTATTATTATTATTATGCAAGGAACCGGTTGTCGAGCGGCGACCGCGGCCGCGAGTTATCGAAACTCTTCGTGGCGGCCCAAATGCCCGGGCCGGCGCGCCACCGTTCTCTGTGTGCCTACGCGTGTGTTATTTCCACGCGGCGGTCAGTGACCGTGGTTCGTCCGCAAATGTATAACACGCGTGCCCGCGCGGAGAATACCGCGTGAGACATATACACGCACGCACGCACACACATACATATGATACATAATATTATTATTACATCGAGATTACCTCGCGAATACGTACGTACGCGCGCCGTTGCAATACGCGCACATCGCAGCGCAGTATTGTATTTTTTTTCATTTCGGGTCGTTACACGCGCGGCCGACGACGACCGTTGAAAACACCGGTACGGTACGGTCGTCGCTGCTGTTATCGCGCGCGCGGCGGTTAGTCCGGTAACAATTGTCGCCGCGCGAGTCTCCGAACCCTAAACCGAACGCTAACGCGGACGCCGCCGCGCGCCGAGCTTTGCGATTTCGCGAAAAACATTGGCGGACAAAACGCGCGGCGCGTTGTACCGCGACCAATCGTCGATCGCCGCGCGAGCCCGACGGCGTTTATCGTTTTCGCAGTCGACACGATAACGCGCGAAACGAAACGACCGAAAAAAAAAAATGACCGCGTTACACCGCGCGGCGGTCGGAAAACGGCGGAATAATTACGCGACGTTGTCCGCCGCGCGTGCGGTTGTTGTTTTCGAAAATCGGCTCCGGCAGCAACGCGAAATGTACACAAACGCGACCGCGCGCACGGGCGTAGCAGAGGTACAATCGCGGTCGGCGAAGATAAGACACGGTGGAACAGCGGAATCCGTTATCTCAGCGTGTGCCGGTCTGGCCCGCGCGGCAATCGCCGGGGGCGCCCCGAGATCTGTTCTCGAAATACGGGCCCCGCGGGATCACGCCAATAGCAGTCGACAGTGTTGCTTTTTCGCGTGCTCAATACACACACACACACACGTGGTTCCGGCTACGGAATGAAAAACGCGAACGTAAAACAACGCATTTCGTGTATCGGATCTGATTAATATCATCAACGGTTCCAGGAGAGCACGAGCGAAGCGGGGAGATTTTCTTCGCAGTTGATATTAAGTTATTGAATTTGACCATTGTATTTTACGTATTGTTTGTTTAGGACTTCGTTGCAAATATTTTCCAAGGGGCCCAATCGCGGGCCAGACCGACGCTGTTATACACGAGCAAGACCTTGAATAGAGATGTCCGGGCGCCTGTCATGATGGGTTTACACGATTTACGATTTTGAAGACCTTTTTTTTTTTTGTGCATATTACGGTTATTTGTTCGCAAAGATTAGGAACGAACCATTTTACCTGGGTTACAGTCGGTGAGCCCGATGACTCTCTTTTATTTTCAGCTCGCGACAAAATTAAATGACAGGCTTTCTGAAAACTACACTGTCCATGTGGGGAGGGAATTATACACTCCGTCTCCTCTCATCAGCTCTGTATGTACATTAGAACAAACAACGAAATTTATGGTATTTTCGGAGAACCGATTATCATAATTGCGATACCCGGGGATAAGAGATGTGAAACGGTCAGACTGTGTAATGATATAGGATCTAGGACAATAATTCGTCCGCGGTACATTTTTTTTCTCAGCGTGTTTTCATTTGATTACGTTTTTTCCGGGCATTTTTCTAATCACTTATCGCCTAGCGATTCGTAACAACCAAACCGATACATTTACTATAATTTCGACACGTAAAAAATGCAACGTAATAATATAAATAGTGTGTTTACAACAAGCGTATATTATAGGTGGGTATACGGTTTGAATTATAAACCGTCAAAAAGAAATTACAAATTCAATGTGGAAAACAAAAATACACGCGCGCGATTCGAGCCGAATAAAAAATACGACAATAATTTCACCCCGCACCCCACCCCCCGTCTTTGTGGGGGGGGAAAACGCCGAAAATCGACTCGAGCCCCCCCCCCCTTTCCCGCGGGACCGCGGACGCATACGCACACGTAGAAAACAGAAAAAAAAAAAAAACAATATAATTATTTCGGAACCGAACGCGATACGTACGCGACAGAACATACACATGCTTGCTATGTTTGTTTCAACGCAACAACAACGCGTAATACGCGCCGGGGCCAAAACGTACAACGCGTGACGCGCCGTACGTGCGGCCGGTGCGCCCGTGCGCAAATAGTTATGCCGATTTCTACCGGTGCCCGCGCGTCGCGAACGTTTACCAATCGTTCGAAACCGTTGAACGTGCTCCGCGAAACCGAAATCGGCAAACACCGTCCGTAAAGCCCCGTCGCGGGTGCCTGTACACGCCTGTACACAGTCCGTACGCGCGCGTAGAGTGGCCGGGCGTCTCCGACGGAACCGCGACCGCGGTCCTTGAGCTCTTTTAGAACGTGAAAGGCGCGTGCAGCGTGCACGGGCGTACGGCGTATTCGAACGGGCGTTTTTTTTTTTCTCCGGTATTTTACGCGTACGCCCCGCACGCGCGCCGCGCGGTATTTTTTCAACGGGCATTCGAATGGCGTCGTCGAGAGGAGATTCCCCCCCGCGTTCCGTTTCGTTTTTCCGCGGCCCGCGACCGAAACGTATCGGAACCGCGACGGCAACAGTAATAATTAACAACGCATCGCGGCTCGTATATCAGCGTTACGACATCGCCCGCGCGTTCGGATTCCCGCTCGGTCGCCCGACGTCGGCCGCGCGCGTAAACGCCCGGCGCGACCGGTTTTCCGTCCCGTGTGTTCCGCGACGAGCGCCATGCGCGGTGCGCGGGCTCGAGGCGATCCGCGAATCGGATTTAAAATCGACAAACCCTACGGGGAGGTGTTACACGCACACGAGCGTGTATTTCCTGAACGGTCCTATCGGCCGCGACGGCGAGTCGCGCGTGTCAATTGCCGTACGAGGTTCGGGTATGCCGACCGAAGGCGTTCGAAACTCTGCACCTGTACGGGCGCGAACGCAGCGGCGTGCCCCGGAGTTTTCACTGGGGCCTGACGCGCATAGCCGCGAACAGGACTCGTTCCGCTCTCGTCGCCGTCCGGTCGCTCGGACCGTTACAATGTATTTCGAAATCCGATTTTCAATCGCCCGGCGTGCGGGCTATTCCTTTAACGAGGGGGGCGCCCGGAGATCTGACACCCATGATTTGTGTCAATAACGCCTTTTTGTATTTTTTTTTTTTTTTTTTTTTTTTTTTTTTTCAATGTATCACGCGTATTTTCGAAAAAATATAAAGGTATTTTAATGAAATATTAAATTACACGATTATTGTAACTAATTGAACGCAAAATGCAATTTTATTTCGCCTAAATTCATCAACAACTTTTTCTGTTAAATCATGTCCTTCGACTTTTTTCCTATGTAAACCTAACGTTCGTAGTCCGCATAAACGATTTTCACACATTAGATAACCGCAAGTCATGTGTCTACGAAAAATATCCATAAATTATCGGCCGCAGTGGTCGTACCAACTTCAAATCGTGGGGCGAAAATCACTGTATATTGTGATGAATAAATTAGCGGAATTTTATTATCACGAAGTGATACCTACCGAATCAAGGTGTATTATTGATAGTGTATTGATAAATATCAATACGCCTCGGTACCAATACCTATGATGAATTTTGAGATATCGAACTCGGATGTAATGGATGTCAACTTGCTGGAAAGCTGGGTGGGGAGTTGTTGTACGTTTTTTCAAAACCGAAAACTACTAATCGCTAATAATAATAATATACTCGTACAGTTGCCGTATTATATTTAGGCCGACAAAGGGGAGCCGGCGGTGGACGGGGGATAGGACACCCGAACGGACGTCGACGATAATAGATTTGAATCGATATGATAATAATACGGACAATTACAGAAAAAAAAAAAAAAAAAAATAAAAATAAAAAATATGTTCGACCTATTATTATATAATAACGCGAATACGTTTAAAAACGTCGTGTATTCGATAATAGTATTTTGATCCTCTGCCGACAGTGGCGATGCCGTCAATGATATTGTGATGGTCAATGCACGCCGAGGCGAATCGCTAGAAGACGATGGATATCGTGACCGGACGAATAACGATGACGCGTCGTCAAATTGGAGCACGGCCAAAATACAAGTGTTATAGACACGTTCCATTGAAATGTTTTTCGTCATCGGTTATTATTATTATATTTTCGCCTTATTGTCGCGATTTCGATATTTTTCTCGATGCCGTTAAGTGTACATTATTATGTTTTTGTTAGTTATTTCGCGGGAGTATAATATTGTATACGCGCGTGTTATACATATTATTATCACGTGTATAATGGTTGTTGACGGAAGTTTTCAAAAATACGGCGAGGCGTTTTCGCGTTTTTTCGCGATTAATTTTCGACACGATAAACTATAATAATAATATTAGGCCTTGAATGAATTATTCCGTTGTTGGATTAAGACAACGGAATACAATAATTTAAAATACAAATAAACCGGAAAAAAAAAAAAGTAATACTCTCAGAAACGAAAATAACTTTCTCCGGGCATTATAATTTTATTAACTTGATTATAAGGCCGCGACGTAAACGTGCAATAATAGGTAAAATAAATAATAAAAAAAAAAACAACGATTTTTTATCGTGTAGTATTTACCTACATATCTTGCCGACAATAGGGAAAAATAGCATAGGGATCGACGGTAACGACGATAGGCAATACGGAATACGTACGTAAAATTATGTTTAATGTTTTACTACGTAATTAATATGAATTGATTCGAAGACATTTATAACAACAAAAAACAAAAAAAAAACAAGAAATAAACGTTCAACGATGATAACTGTGTAAATTTATTGCATTCGAACGGATTAGTAATGACTTAACAGTAATGTCGTTCAACACGCGTTATTATAACGAGAAAAATATGTTAATGTGCAGATGATGATAATGATTGTATGTAAAAAAAAAAAAAAAAAAAAAAAAAAACAAACCGTATGCCACTATTTAAATTAGAAAATTCGCGTTTAATACCTGCAGTAGTATACGGCAGTAGTATCGTCACACGTTAGCTAAAATCCATGACGAGTGAAAAAAAAAAAAAAAAAAAAGCAATAATAGCGAAACGACGATGCGATTGGCGGAATGATAAAACCATTAAGCGCGAAAAAATACACGGCCGTTTCATATTTTGGCCATTTTGTTTCGCAGTTCGCGTTTCAATCGAAATAATATTATTATATTCTCGAACGGACGTAACCGTACGTTACGCGCCTGAAAGTATGGTGACCGCGCTCGGTCCGCAGCGTGCGTATATAGCGGGTACCCGTATGGGCGCAAACAACGGGCAGAGGGGATCAGCATCGCTAAAACTCAGCCAGGCCCCCCGATTTCCAAATCGAATCGTTATCAAGTATTCGTACAACGTGTACGCGTCGCGCGTTTACGTTGACTCAATCCGTGTTCGGATAAACTCGCACGTTCAATGCACACATTACTGACGTGTATTCGATTTGGCATGCCGACTCTCCGAGTGCGGTACGGATGCAAACATTGTGAACGATGCGCGAATCGATATTTTCGGCTGGAATTGAACGTCTGATCGCGCGTTGTAAGCGTACGATTTGCGCGTATTGTTTTACGGGGGTTCGATCCCAATATTCGAGATGCGTACGGACTGGACCACGACACGGCGGGCGGGTGTCGGTGCCGGTATCGGTAAAATGTCGCCGCGACCCGATCCGCCGTGAGCGGATCGTTACTCCGGAGAACTGAAAAATAAGCCAAACCGGTGAACTGGCGATTCCGAGAGAAGTAGCTGCTGTCCGGCCGGTAACCGGTGGCGCGACCGGGATTTTTCGAAGGGACGTGTCACGTGTCTACATTAAAAAAAAAAACACGTTTTTTTTTTTTTTTTTAACGCGTTTTGTATTACTCGAACGCGGTCGAGACGCCACCGACGCGCGCCGATCGGCGGCAATCATTTGACATCGATATAGGTTTGCGTATAATCCGCCGGAGCGTGTTCGCCGCGTGCGACAGGCAGGCGACGACAATTCGCCGGTCCCGTTTTTACGCGTTCGGAATCCGCGACGTAAGCCCCCGGACGCATCGACCGCGGTCGTTCGCCGCGCGGTAAACCAGTACGTGCCGTCGGTGCTGCCGAAACGCAATGGGTTCGAACGGAACGGACGCGACCGCGCGGGAAACGCGTTTCGGACGCGACGTCGAATAAACGTAGACGTTTTCAGACGGACCGGGATCGCCGGAACCTCTGCGCGTTCGACGAGAGGAGTGTACGCCCGGCGCGCGCGTGGGAAGTGCGGTGACATTCTCGGACGGCGCACCGCACCCGTCGAACCGAAAACCGCCGCGGAGGACTCGCGTACTTGCCCGCTGTCCATCCAATACCGTCCGCGGTAACGACGCGCTCTCGACAATAATCGCGCGCGCCTGTACCGACCTGTACGGGAAAAAAAAAACGAACATCTCTCGCGACGCGTTTCGTCGCGGCCGCGGAACGAGGCCGCGCGCGCGGTCTTTGTATTAATCGTTATTGTATTTAATTAAGCCGCGCGAATATTGTGCGACCGAACGTACGACGGATATTTGTGCGCGCGTATATTGTTTTTTTTTTTTTTTCTACCCCTCCCCTCGCGTACGCCCGTGGCACGCGCGTGTTTTTCCCGCCCGGCGCGTTCCGAACGTAACGCGCGTACGCCGACACTGCGATTTCACGCGGTCATTGTAACGCGACGATATCGCGACTCTGTCAGAGGCTCCGTTGCACGGGTAGCGTAAATGTCTGATGAAATCGCCGTTCGCGGATTTCGCCGGTGTTCGTTGCGCGGGACGCGAACGTTTCCGGCCGGACACGAGCGACGAAACGTAACGCGGCCCCGGATGCATTCCGGGCGTACCGTTTCCGCCCGGGATTTTCCGCCGCCGCCGTTGTCGCTCGCGTGTACCGGACATCGAAAAGCGACCCTGGATCCGTTGTGGGAGGGGGGGGGATTTCACTTTTGCCGGGTTATTGGCGCCGAAACAGAGACGCGGTGTTTACATTTTCGGCACCCCGCGGACACAGTGTTTCTTTAGCGCACTTTCATAAGAACGATCGTTAGTATTTTTTTCTTTTTTACAACGCATTGATTGGAATTTCGAGTAGCGCGCTTTACATTTTTTACCCCCCACCCCACTGTTTGCGCTCTAAAACACGCGGTTTTAAGCCCTGCCGATCCAACGGAACGGGGGACAGTGGACAAGATTACAATCAAGTATCAACGTAATAATCGATTATCGTAATAATTTATCTAACGGCAATTTAAACGACGTTTTATCATCACTATTAACTCGTATTACTACAATTGCAAATATAATTTAACTGTCAAGAAGGCGGACCCGGTTCCTATCGACCCCCTTCCCTTGAATCCGCCGCCACTGAAACGCGGTTAGTATTACAATACTAATTCACCGCGTCTCAAGAGATATGACGTTCCTTTGAAATACGGCCCCCGGGGTCGATGCTCCCCCGCGTCCCCTAAAACTACGTCTCTAACCCGAGGTCCTCGTCAAACATAATATAACGTACAATGTCGACAAGGAACGCGTTCCTTTTACCAAAACGAAGTGTTGTTATTATTTTTTAAAACGAAGGGACCCAGAAACGAGAAATATTGAAGTGTCTCTGAAGATCGGGAACGCTAATTTTCGTTCTTTGTTTATTCTTCGGTTTTTCACTTCAACCGAACGTTATACGATTGTAAATAACACGCGGCTATAATCGTGACAATATTGTTAATACTAAATAGAAATTGTTTAGTATCGACGTCACTGTCATAATGTATCCCGAATTGAACATTGTTGTTTTCAAACGCGGAATGTGAAATTGAAAAATAAGTTTGCGCTAGGTATTAACAAAAAAAATTTAAAAAAAAAACAAAATGTAAAGAAACGGGCTCGTGTTTCGCAGTATAAGACCGCGAAACGAAAACGAATTCCGTTTAAAAAACGAAATTTGCCGAAATGCCGAACAGTATAACTACGACACGAATTTAGATGATGCGTTTTCGAGTTGAAAAGCGAATAATAACAGACACGGCAAACGCTCATGGCGGACGAAAAATCGCGGGGGAAGGGGGGGAAATGCTGTTGTTGTGTTGTATACAGTTGCGGTATCGGTTAAGTTATTAGTTATTAGTTATTAGGGTAAGTTATTAGTTGTTATTGCCGTCGGGAAGCTGGTACGGATCAAACATTTCCCGCGTGTTTGCACGCGATTATTGTTATTAGTATTATTACTATCGTGTTTTTTTTTTTTCCAATCTGCCGCTATTACGGCTCTATAAGAAGACGCGGCGCGTATAATGTCATTATATAATAATTATCAACTAAATACCGTCTCGAATGATTACCGCGGCGGCTATACCATACCCGCTACAGCTACCAGTTACCACTGTTATTAATACTATTGCTCGCACTATCACTGTACACACACACACACACACACACAGATTGTCCGCCAAAGGTAAACACGAGTCGGCGCGCGTTTACGACAAGATTACCACTCGACCCGTTAGATCACCGGCGTGTAGGCGACGGCGGTACGAATCCCACACGGGTCGAGTGTGTTACTCGTCAATACGAAAACTCGTTTTTTTCTCTCTCTCTCGGTCTCTCTATCTCATTAAATACCTACCGTGTCGTAACAGTTGCCGAGAAATAACGTTAGGTAGGTAAGTAATACATACAATTAACGCATCGTTCCGAATTAATGTTCGTTAATTTTTTTTTTTTTTTTTTTATGTTTCGGGGGTGAACACAACCGCACCGTCTCGACGACAACGATAACGCTAACGTTGTTTATTACGATGACGGCTACGGTTTTCGGTAAGTGCGCCCGGCACTGTCCCCCGGACGGGGAATGCTCGCCACGAGACGTCGCGGCAAGCGAAAAGCGAAATTGTTTCGAGGCGGGCCGTTGTTATATTATCATCGTTTTTGGCGGTCGCGCCTAGTGACAACGATTACACGGCCAACGATAACTATTCGGGAAAGCCGCGAAAAACAAACGGCCGAGCCGTGCGAATTCGGTTTTGGCGATGATAACGAAACGAAAACAAAAAACCGCTCCCGCCGCGCAAACGCGTGTACGCGATAATCGGCGCGCTACACGGACGCCGGCGACGATGATAACACAATAGTTTACAATAATAACAATATCATATTCACTGGATGTTCGACGTTTGATCGGAGGCGTACACACACGACGGATCGTATATTTTCAACGCGTTATTCGCTTCGAAACGATCAAGAAGAAACGCCGACGAGGCTCGTATCGATCCCCGAAACGTATTGAAATTTACGATTTTTCAAACGCTAAAAAGAAAAAAAAAAAATGCCGCGATTTTAAGAAACTGCGAAATTATGCGCGACCGCACGGTGTAAACGGCAAACCGAGATAGCCGTTGGGTACGGTGGAACACGAAAGACCGTTTTCGGTCCGTTTAAAGGGTGACGCCCGCAGTCATTCCGATTAAAACACAACAAACGCGATTTATGGTTTTTCGTTTTTTTTTTTTTTTTTTTTTTTTTTTTACGAAAGTACGTACGGTTTTATCGGGACCGTACGCGAGATTTCTCAACGGAAACCCGCGGAACAACTCGCCGCCGTCCGATATGACGGACCTTTGATTTCACCGCGAAACCTGTACGCACATTTTCTTATTGTATCTGGCGTGTATGGTAATTTATCAATTTGAAAAAAATGTGAAAACTAACGCGAACAAACGAAACGTAAAACGAAAAGTTAAAAAACTGTGTATAGTCGACTAACCGGATTGCGAATACCCGGGCCGACGTTATACACACACGCCGCTTATAAAAATACACGTACATCGCAGTGTTCGGGAAAAAAAAATAAACAAAAAAAAAAAACAAACAAAATCATAGATCGCCAGATAATTTATACGGATAGGTACGGCGAAAAAACACGTTTTAAATACACAATATTTCGCGAGTTTCGCGTCAAAAACGCGTCGTGCGCGCCGACTATAATATTATTATGTTATGACCCCTTTTTTTGGCGTTTGGCAAAACGGACTGGAGGGGAAAAAAAAAACAACAACAACAAACGTTTCGCCTATCGTTTTTCGATCCCGTCGTATGTTTGGCACCGATTCGATTCCCGAAACGCGCGACGACGTCCCGGTATACGGAGTGTAACAGGACTATGTGACATTTTTACACGTAACTACAGTGTAAAAATGTCATACAGTCCTGCGGTTACACCCTGTATAAGAATAAGACTCTAATAACGTGTCGATTGTACCGCTATTGTTATCGAGGTGCGTCGTGGGTATATAATATACACGGACAATAATTAAACGCCAGACACGTAGGATTTGTTCATTAAACACACGTGAAACCCCGTCTTCGCGTTTTTTTTTTTTTTTTACCGTATCGACGAGCGCGAAGAGAATATTAACGAAAACTAAAAGAAAAAATAATAAAAAAAAAAAAAAAAACCGAGCGTTTTATATATTGTTGTACACATCGGTGTTATCGCTTCTTATACGTAAAAAAATATAGGAAGAAATTAGTTATTGGATTTTACGGAAAGCCGTAGCCGACAACGGGCGAGCCGCCAGCTTTTCCTTCAGTCGATAAAGTGCCGACGGCGATCGGGCACCCGCGACCTGTTATGTTATGCAGTGCGATTTAGCCTGTACGTACTGCAGAAGCGAGGATAAATAAAAAAAAAAAAAAAAAAAAAAAAAAACAAACAAAAACGATCCTGAGAGGTCGTGTCGTTTTCGCGAAAATCCCGAGAAGAACACTCCCTGCTCGTGGAGAAATTGAAATTTCCGGCTTCGAGACGACGTTATAGGATTTCTTTGGGTCCGTCCGGATACGATACGTAGGTTCGCGGTTTTACACAGGCGATTTCGTTTTCCCGTTAGGGAAAACTAATCGGGAATCTAGAAAAAAACATTTCCGACCCAGGTGTACGTACGATGTCGCAAGCAAACGCCGCGTCCCGTGAACACGGTTCGGAGCATTTTCACGAATGGGAAACTGCCGGCGTTTCAAAACCAACTCGCGTTTCGATAGTACCGTGTATACCACACAACAATATAATCACGTCACGGCAAACATCGGAAATCACGATAACGTCGAATTTCCGTTCAGATGTCGCGCTGTTAGTTTTGATGCGCTACGGCGAAGTCAGACTTAAAGATAAGAACGTCGCGCGCGTCGATCTTTTTCCGATGTTTTAATTTTCAAACGAGGCACGATTTGTAATATTTCTCTGAATATTTCGCGTACTCTTGTCGGGCAACACGAAAAACACCGACGCACCAACAAACATCGCGGACAATGTTCTCGTCGCCTTTGTGTCCGACAACACACCCGATCCGCTGTCACACCACAATCGGTTCCGCCGGCCGTTATCCGATTCCCGACACAAACGTCGTAACGCATTACTATTATTTCGCGCGTACACGGCCTTACAGGTTCTCGGGCCCCGGATACGTCGAGGATGTCGTCCGCAAAACGTTTCTACCGCGGGCCAGGACGTTGTTCGCAGGGCCGCACTCAGACCGGTTGTCACCGGTTGACCTTTGTCCGGGCCCTCGAGTTGGTTTTTAAGGGGGGGGGGGGGAATCGGGCGAAAAAAAAAAAATAAAGGACCCCGGAAGTTTTATTTCGCCACCCTCCCGGCAAAGTCTCTCTTCGCCAACCCCGTCCCCCGCCGGACTATCGTGCGGAAAATATCGTGTTTTTCGACTCGGACCCAAACCGCGGATTACCGTTCATACGTCGTCCGCGCACAGGTGTTTACGACATTACTGAACCGACGGGTCGTTTTTCGTCCGGCGCGTTACATCCCGGACTCGTTCGGGGGATTCGCCTTGCCCGCGCCCACCCGGGCACGGAATACCTGCGGATATGTTTTTATTGCCGACGGACGCCGATCCGACCGTCCGAACCGGCGGCGGATGCTGCGCGATGAAACGACCGAACGGACCGCTGCGGTTTTTAGTCATAACATCGAAACTTAATGCACTGCCGACTTCTAGTCGATTCACGGCAAATATATTCGTAATGTGCCCATCCTACCGTTCGTAAAATGACGTCCGTCGCCGGACCGGACGCCCGTCCGCCGCGGATTCATTTGCCCATCGCCGACGCGCGACATTTATGTGTGGCCGTCGGGAGTCGCCCGAAGACCCGGCGAGACGGGACCGCGCCGCAACCCCGAAAACCCGAACGGAATGTAACCGAACCGTCGCGTTCACCTGCCCGCGAGCGCGTAGGGTGTACCGGGCCGGCGGCCGGCGGGAGGGGGCGGGCACCTACAATAATAACATTACGGTCTTCCTTCTCGCCCGCCCCGCCCCCCCCCCCCCGCTCGGGCGCGGACGAACCTGTTTTTTTCTCTTCTTTCTTTCTCGTGTGCCGCACCTCGTGCGCGCGCACGATAATCCCATCGTCGTTACCGGTACGCTATAATATTATTATCATATCGTCGGGTTTTTTTTTTTTTTTAATTTTGTCGGCGGACGCGGCGGGGCCATGCGAACGCACAAAGAGGCCCGGTCGAAATCAAAATCGGTCGCGGGAGGCGATAAAAACGACGAGGCGACGCAAAACCGGAAAAGAAATTTAAAAAAAATACGAAAAATCGCACGAGACGTACTACTTACCGTATTATAATATTGTTGGCGACGGCGTGTATTGGATACCTGTAGCAGTATCTGCGGTATCCCGTCCGCGCGAAAATCCCGTAGAGACGCGCGTAATCCGTGTGCGTTTTCGATTTACATTTTCGTGTCGAACCGCGGTACGGCGAGAGGAGGCGGACGAAAAAAAAAAAAAAAAAACCGAAAACAAAAAAAAAATTAAAAA
>CABPRJ010002369.1:2273090-2297565 GCA_902439185.1 Cinara cedri
AAAAAAAAAAAAAAAAAAAACTTCAAATAGTCTGATGAGCACCGATTACTCCGCACCGGACAACGCGATCGTCCGTTAACCGTTGGTGCACTGACTCGGCGGTGGCGTCCGTCGGCGGCGAAGTCGCGCGGCGGCTGGCGGCTTTTCACCGGACAACCGATTACCAACTGTGCAGCGATAGTGCGGCCGCGCAGAGCGTACCAACTGCGGCCGCCGCGGTGAACGGCTACGCGTCGTCGCCGTCGTACGCGGCTGCGATACGAGTTGTTTATCGTGCGACCGATACGCATCCCCCCGCGACGCGGCCGGTTGTTACGCCGACGAGAATTATTCACGGTAAGTAATAATAACCGGTGGCGCCGAGTGCTGCGGCGAAGCCCCGCGCCGAGTTCTTTTTGAAAACACGACCGTAGGGCCGCCGCTCCGTTTTCGCGCCCAAGTACGGCCGCCGAACCCGTAGGCGCGACTAGGGTAAAAATTCCGAGGGGCGCGGCGCGGGGGGGGGCTATTTATATGCCGAAATATGAAATTATGACATTGTATTGACACGCCGTTATTGTACCTCGTATAAAAACAAAAAGGACGGACATACGTCGCACGTGGGTGCGGCCACCGTTGAAGGTGGGAAGTTGGGCAATTAGGATACAGACGGGAATTTAACGTGTATATATAAATATATATATATTTAAGCAACGATAAAACGTTGCTAAAGAAAAAAAAAATTCTGAGCGGAGTTCAATTGATAATGTTGCTTTGTCGGCGATATAATAATATTATATTATTAGGCCGTATTATGGTTTAATCATTAGAACAATGTGCGTTTCCATGACAACAATGATTGTTTACGAAAAATTAAAACGATACAAATCTAATAGTAACAAAAAATAAATAAAAACGGTTGCCGATGACAACCATATTTTTACTCTTTCAATCTTTTTTAACCTAAAGAACCAGGTTTTCCTCATTATCTCGAATATTAATGAAAATTTCAAAAAATTACCTTTCTAAAGTACCGCCCGGAGAACATTTCCTTTCATAAAAGATGCTATACTTGATAATCTTTAAGTAAGCTTTCTAGTAGAAAAAGTGTTCACGCAAAAGAAAAAATAAACATCTTTTGTTAAACATTCGCTAAACTCAAAATCGTATACGAATAATTATTATGAAATATTAACGTATCTAACTGTATATTCGTCGTAACTGAGGGTATGTTATTTGGAAAACCGGAAGGACATAGCCCCCAAGCCCCCCTAAGTTGCTCCTATGACGCCCGAACCGAACGAATACTTCGTTACTGAAATACCGCGTCCACGCCCACGGTAATTTCGGACATGAAACGGGCCGCGTTTAGTGATTGGGAACTCTTTTAATGTATTTCGTCCGACCACGTTTTTAGGACTTCGGCGCCATTACAATAATATAATTATTATTATCTGCACGGCGGAAACTGTCGTGAGCGGCACTCGGCCGAAAACCCGCTGGGGAGGCAAGAGATGGTTCGAAAACCCTCGGTATCCCATATTTTTATCGAATCGTTTCCGTCGTCGCCTAATGACGGACACAACCTCGTGAGTAGATTTTTTAACGATTTTCACGCGGGAGAAGCGAAAAACCGCGCCGGAAATCAAAATTCAATAACCAGTCGACGTTTCCGTTCGCTACGTTTTGCCTGGGCGGCCGACGACAGTGTGCGGCTGTCTAAACAAAACCACGCACAAAATCGCCCGGATCAACACGAAAATGACATTGCGTGCCATACCTACGCGGAGTCCGTGGCGATAGCAACTAATTAACGAAACGATTAATGACAACAAATAACGTAACACGTTAGATTTGTCAATCTTGCCGTTATCGCTTACTAATTGGTTTCACACTCGTTTCGAATGTTCAGATAGTATAATGTATTATTTCATATTTTTTATTAGTGTGTACATTTTTTAAATAAAATAAAAACATTCAAGAAGAGAGAATTAAATGCCCCGACGCAGATCCTCCAGTAGACTACGGAAGGACCTAAGGAGGCTATATCTCTTTTCCAATGGGCCGTATATGGCAGTGTATGTGTGCATAAGGATGGTTCTAAATCGGAATCTTTTTTTCGGTGCTTCTTAACTTTTTTTAAAAAAAAAACAATAATAAAAAACAGCCCTATTTGAGGTTTATAGGACAATTATTTCGTTCCCCCGCATCGAGATATAAAGTCTTTCATTCAAAATACATTGGGTTTTTCGTTTGTTTTGAATTTCGTTAATACTCGTATGAGGTCGTAAGGTTACGACCTTCATGTGACACAAATGAATCGTAAATGACAATAAAATACAAGTAAATTGACCGAACATCGAATAATAGTCATAAAACGTGAAATATTGATTCACCTTTCATCGGAAGTGTTCCCAAAATACGTCATATGTATTGAAGTTATGTACAGACAAGTGGGCGTGACTCAATGCTCATGTATTAATGTATTAATGGTTATGTCTTATGTTTTACGTATGTCTTATATCACCTATGAACTGAAGAGTAGACAATATTGATTTCTTCGTTGGCAATTAAAATTAAACATCTTCTCTACAACCACAACAAAAAAATACGTAGTTACCTAAACACACGCTCATAGAATACATACCATAAGCATAATGAAAATTTACCCATGACAACCCAGTTAACTAATAATATTTGTTTTTGCATCCGTATATTACCATGATAACCCATAAACAAAAAAAAAAGATTTTATCCTCGTACCAAAAGTACCAAAACCCGGTTTTATAGGCGTTAGTGGAGCTATCAAGGAATTTTTATAAATGTACTAAGCCAGAAACCTTCACGGGAGTGTACTCAACAACTTCTCAAAGTTTCATGGCGATCAGATGAACGGTTTAGGAAAGCATAATAGACGTATAGACAAACATTAATTTTTATACATTATAGTAGATAGATCATTTTTCAACACTGAATAGTGAACTCACTTACTCTAGCACCCGCCTTTGAATGTTTTACTTGAAAACTATAGCACATTACCCTAACACCCGCATAGATCAAAAATAGACTTAGAAACTTCATACCAGTACGAAATAATGGGACACAATTTGATATTAGACATTCGCAATAACTCACATCATTTGAATCTCTGAAACCGTTTTTTTATTTGATGTGTTCACCACACTAGACATCGATAAAACTTAAAACACAACCGAGTCGAATTAAATAAATATCATTAAACATGAACTAGCTGATAGCGGCAGCGTATCTAAGTTTTAACGTTTCGAGGGAAAACATAATTTCATCCCGCCATATCCTCCCCATCCTTAACGGGTACATTATGTCTATTTTCCTTAGACTTATCTTGCTGCCTCTTTCCTCTAGAAAATGCCGCTCATTTGAATTTTACCGCCTTTGAAATTATTTTTACACCTGGGACAATTACTATACTAGACATATTATTTTGAAACACAAAAAATAAATAATGGGGATGTATGCAGCCACTCATGTAGGTGGGCAGTTGGAAAGGTAGGATACAGAAAGGTATTTAATGCATATAATATGTAAGCAACGATAAACCATTGCGAAAAATCAATTCTGAGCGGAGTTCAGTTGATAGCGATGATTTGTCAACAATATGTATGTCATATTATGGTAAAATAATTAAATAGGCATTATATATTTTCTTTAATAATATTTGTTTAATATTTATAAAATATTAATTAAATAATAATAAGAATTATTTAGTTTATTATTTTTAATAATTATTCGATTTTTTCGTTTTTCCTACGTTTCTCACTGTTTTCCCGTGTTTTTTTTTCGGTTTTTTAATGTGTTGAGAAAACTCCTGGGAAAATCGAAAAATGACCTCTTTAAAGTGCCACCCCGAGAAAATTTCGTTTCAGAAAAAAGTCTATATCGTATACATCAGAGTAAGCTTTCTAGTAGAAAAAATGTTCACATGAAAAAAAAAAATATCTTTGTAAAACACAATACACTCAGAATCTAAAATTTACCTAATGTTTCGAAATCAAAAGCAATATTATCTACTTACACAACAGTACTATATATTTGTAATAAAAATAAATTTTCAACATCCGAGATACTAATATTATATAGACGATATTACTACTTATGATATTTTTTTTTTATATTTATATAAAATATTATGTAAATTTAACGAGACAATATTGTTCGAATATATTTTCAAAAAATCATTTGATTAAAGTTAAACATATTATTTTACGATCATATAAACATACAAAACAACAATAAAATGTATTTTTTTTTACTTTTTATGTTATTTATTAATTATATTATTATTATTTATACGCATC
Organism: Cinara cedri; assembly: GCA_902439185.1. Classification (NCBI taxonomy): domain Eukaryota; kingdom Metazoa; phylum Arthropoda; class Insecta; order Hemiptera; family Aphididae; genus Cinara; species Cinara cedri. The sequence goes on from CABPRJ010002369.1 coordinate 2,277,407, forward strand.
GTCATAATAATAAATTTACAATCTCGGCAAATAACATGCCGTGGAAGATGTAAATATGATAATGAAAATACGAAGTTCAGTTTATGACCCTCAGTAAAAAATATCATTACAATCATTACAGGTATAATATTATTATCATCTGTTATTTCTTAAATATAATGCCGGAAAAAAAAAACCGCGTACTATTTGATTTGTTTTTTGAAAAACGCAATTCAATTTTCATTTATTTAATCGGTATGTAAGTAGAGTTATGCACGTGTCTCGCGTATATTTATTATTTACTCGGTGTTTGAAAAACTATATATATATATTAATAAATCATCGCATTCTCGTTCATCAAAATTTGAAACGCGTTCCAAAAAAATAAAAAAATTACATTCGTATAATATATTATTTTTCCTGTAAATTATAAACAAAATATTATATAATTCATATACTACTAACATTTAACACATATTTTTTTTTTTCATTTGTTTTTTCATGTGAACACGTTTTCTACCAGAAAGCTTACTTCGATTACCAAGTATAGCACCTTTTCTGAAAGAAAATGTTCTCTGAGTGGTACTTTAAGCGGGTAATTTTTTGAAATTCTCATTATTATTCGAGAGGAAAACCTGGTTTTTAAGTTTAAAAAGATTGAAAAATGAAAAATGAGGTTATCATTAGCAACCGTTTTTATTTATTTATTATTATTATTAATTTTTTATTATTGTAAATCTTTTGTAAATGATGATTGTTGTAATTATTTTACCATAATATGACACATATATTGCTTAAAAAGCATCACTATCAACTGAACTCCACTCAGAATGATTTTTTCGTTAGAAATGGTTTATCGTTGCTTACATATGTACTTTAAATGCCCGTCTGTATCCTGCCTTTCCAACTTCCCACTTACAACAGTGGCTGCACCTGTCCTCATTATCCTAAGACAGCTTTTTTTTATAATTTTTAGTCTTCATACCTATATTATTGCAAAGACGCATTTATATTTTTGAGCACTTTTATTAGAACGCATTTTTTCTGCTCTTTCACACAAAAACTACTAAACCAATTTTGATGAATTTCGATATAGAGATAAACGTGACCTTGGGGAAAAACAAAGACTACATTTTGTCGCAAAAATAAAACTTAATAAAGGAGATGAGAGATTTTTAGATATTTTTGTTGAATAATGGATTACTATAGTATTAACACAGATGAAATGAAAAATTAAATTATAACAAAAAAATAAATAATAAACAGAAATAAAAATGTCATAACAATACTATAACTTAAAATAAAGAGTCTATCTGACTGTCTGCCGGTCTATAATATTTTTTTGATTCTATCGTATTAAGCATTCGCGTTCTGGCATCAAATTAAACCGTTCACCATTCCTTAAAAATAAAACGAATTGCTCTCATGAATGCTTTCTTTTCGAACACTGGGTTTACTCTGTATTTAATACCTATCTATATAGGTCGTATATCTATATTATATTATTATACGATATTGTAATTAAATAAATAATTAATTAATTTGGATACATTACATTACAAACAGTGATTTAGTCCTAAAGTAATGCATGGATACACGATTAAATCATTGAGAAAATAAACGTGAGGGGCATAGCCACCCCACGACCGCGTCTACATTTCTACACATACAATACTTTTTTATTTTTTATTTTTTTTTTACTTTTAGCCTCGTACGCATAGCCCAAATAATAATTGGTACTTATAAATTATAAATACATAATATATAAATATCTAATTATGTAAATTACAGCAGCTTCATTATGTATAAATTATATAACATAAATAATATCATAATGCTAATTATATTAAATGATATTTGTAAGGATATCTGATAAGTAATCTGCGGTAATGATATTGTAAACATTGGGTATCAATCGATTTAAAAATAGATTTATGTCTTCACCGACTTTAGGCGGCAATATTAAGCTTGTCTTTTTTTTTTTCTTTCATTGAACATCAAAATATTATACAAAACTAAATAAATATTATTAACTTAATAACGTTTAATATAGCACGTCCGAAACCATGTACCTGCATACCAGGTACACGCATAAATGTAAAATTAGAATTGGGTACATGTCGTGTACCCGCATGTACCTTCCACTACATCACTGATTACAAAAGCATTTACCTTCAAGTTTTTATTAGCAGCTGACTTAGTAGAGTAGCGTCTATCACATGGACAGTCCTGATAAGGGCTGTTCGTCTCAACAAAAAAAAAAAAACACGTAACGAAGCACAAAGATATCGAACGGAGAAAAAAAATACTGTACTCACGGCAGGGACCACGATAAGGAATACAGCATCCATCACACTGAAAATGCCGTACGAGTTTAAACAAAATAAACAAAAAAAATAATATATATATATATAATAACGTCGCGACTAATATTAGCGGAGCAAATTTTAACAAATTTCGGTGTCGTTTCGGTAAAATAAACATAGGCGTATGCCGGAAATTTAAAAAGCAACGTAATGTGTGTCACGTAACAATGAAGGTAGGTAAGCAGTAAGTATATAAAATTATCACTATTATTCGCTTCTATAATTACGTTGAATAGAAAAACGTTAAAATAATAATATATTCTTTTGTTTTCGCGATGATGTGACGACTTAAATAAAAATGCGCCTTACGCGAGCACGTATACATAAACAATAATTTCTCTCGATCGTTAATTCGTATTCATTTATTAATGAAACTATTATTTACGGGGTCGACCTCAGTGAGTCGCGCCGAATACATATTATTTTCCTAAAATAATACGTATAACATCGAATTTTGTCGACAGATATCAATAAAAAAAAAAAAAAGCTGTCCTAGAATAATGGGAACGGATGCAGCCACTGATGTAGGTGGGAAGTTGGGAAGGTAGGATACAGAAGGGAATTTAATGTATATCTGTAAGCAACGATAAACCATTGCTAACGAAAAAACGATTCTGAACGGAGTTCAGTTGATAGTAGTGCTTTGTCAACAATGTATTATAAATGTCATATTATGGTTAAATAATTTAATAGGCATTATATATTTTCTTTAATAATATTTGTTTAATATTTTTCCGATTTTCCCGCATTCCCCGTGTTTTTACCAGGCTTTTCACATTTGCTAAGATAACTCATGTGAAAATCAAAAAATTCCTGGTAGAAAAGTTTTCCACAGATGTAAAAAAAATAAAAATTTTTGTAAAACCATAACTTCGTTCCACTCAGAATCTAAAAATGTAAAAATTGCGATTTTTCGAGAGATTTACTACACTGTTTCGAGTACATATAGCTACAGAGACTGTACTTTAGTCTGTATAAGTTATACACTCACGTTCAACCATCGAAATACACACGATATTTACCACCATAAATTAATAATAGTATAAAATATATCTTACGATATCATTGTATATTTGCCATAAAACCTGCGCTAGTGAGTATTATTCTCGTTTTATAATAATAAAAAAAATAACGAAATATTTACCTTTATAGATTCAACTCTATAGGTATAACAATTGTATTTATTATATTATTTCCCCTTCACTTTTATACAATTATTATTGGCAACCGGTCTAAATATAAATAGTAAAAAATAACACTTGCGTTGCGTCTGCAGTCCACAACATTATTACAACTCTACGATAATAACTTGTATAAATTGCTATAGACCGCGAACCTGCAGTAATTGATCAGACTTTGATATTATTTATCTTTTGAAGTTTAAACATAAAACTGGGTACCTAGTACATGTATACGAGATAGATATGTACTCCCTAAAGTAAAACATTCGGAAAAAACCTAAACGTTAAATTATAACCAAACGCACCCGCAGGGAGGGGGGTCAAAAGATCAATTACCCCTTGGAAATTTTGTTCACACTGCGTGCAATTTAATATCATGCATAATATGACATACCATTATAGTTTAAAACATGTTTATCGTGTAGAAATTTTTTTAAGTTTATCAGTAGCTATGTCTGACAATTAACTGCAGTTATGAAATTATGGAAACGAAAATTGTCATAATTATTTATCCACCACTATATACGAAAATATTAATTCGTGTTATCTACCTAATTGTTAGTTTACGTTACCGCACGCCACCTAAAAATACAGATTCTCTCAGAACGTAGACGTTCGCGATAATATAATAACAGTCTTCTATACGATCATTTCCGAGCTGTATTTTTTAATTTTTGAGTGATAATGTTATAATGACGTAGATATATTTATAAACGCATAAACTTTTAACAACAACAAAGCTGTTGACTGGTTGTGTTACTGTTAGGTATTAATATAAATTTTTACAGCTCTGTTAATCTGCATTAACCTACTGTTAATACTATTAACTCTTAACTACTGTATACTAGCATTAGCAAAATGTATAAAATCGTTTGAATAAACACGTATTTAAAAAAGGACGCAAATACTTCGCACGTGGGTGCAACCACTGTTATAGGTGGGAAATTAGGAAGGGAAGGTAGGATACAGACAGGAATTTAATGTATATCTGTAAGCAACAATAAACCATTGCTAAAAAAAACATGATTCTGAGCGAAATTAAGTTAATAGTGTTACTTTGTCAATAATATATATATATATATATATATACTTTATATTATGATAAAAAATAATTACAACAATGTGAGTTTCCATAACAACAATAATTGTTTAAAAAAAAATATAAATAATAAAAACTTAATAATAACAAAAAATAAATAAAAACGGTTGCCAATGGTAACCTCATTTTTCATTTTTCAATATTTTTTAACCTAAAGAACCAGGTTTTTCTCATTATCTCGAATATTAATGAGAATTTCAAAAAATTACCTCTTTAATGTACCACTCAGAGAACATTTCCTTTTAGAAAAAGCGCTGTACTTAATAATTGGAGTAAACTTTCTGATAGAAAAAGTGTTCACATAAAATAAAAAAATAAACATCATTGTAAAACCAATAAATTCCTCGTTCCACTCAGAATCTAAAATTATCAATTTAATTTATAAACGCACACAACAGACCTATAAGGCTTTTGTGTGATCGGTCTTACCGATTTTAAATTACGGTAATAATCTTTTGTGAAATACACTAAAAGAACGGAGAATGTTAGGTAATTTTCATATTTCTTTTTTTTTTTCAAAACAGTTAGAGGCTCAAAAAAAGACTCAAGTGCCACACGAATTTTACAAATATTTTGATTATATCAAGTCACAATTTCATAATAATCATAACTACCGTAAAACAACGAATCCTAAATCTAGATAAGTAATTTGTATTGCTTATCAACAAATAATTACTATATGACAATATGAACAGTAGTACACAAGTATTAGTATTACACGGATGTATTGAATAAAAAAAAATATAACTGTAAAGAATATAATACAGTTGTTTAAATCAAAAATAAGAACGCATATAATGCGTTATGTTGCATTAACAGAATGCATTTTAATGGTAACTTGAAAATAAAAATAACAGTCCGTAAGTCTTATAATTGATTATTATTTACGAAAAAACTGTATTTTTAATTTATTTTACTGTTTTGTAAAATCGCGTTTTAATTAAAAATAACAACGCGTATAATTTTGTAAACCGTAATGGTCGTTTTATCGTTTTCCGTTGACAATATTCGAAAAATAATAATAATAAAAAAAATGTCGCGACGATATTCTTGGTACCCCCAGAATATTATGCTGAGAATATTCTCCTCTCGAATCCCCGGTAAACACGCCGCAACAATATTAGTAGTGTCGTTAAAAATAGCCGGACAGGTACTCTCGGCTGTTTCGAAACGGTACGGGATAAAGTGGGGAGACGGTGTGCTTACACAGAAGTGTCCGCGTGATTGATGACATTTAAAGCCGCATCCGAAATATGTTTTGTAACTGATTAATTTTCGTTTTGTGTCAATAAAATAATAGTTGTTTTATATTTTGGATTTCCGTATGGTGTCTTTATAATGTGCAACGAACAAACCTTACGATGGGTCACGTGCAAGCATCAGGACTAACCATTAAAAGGTCACGTAAGCGTTTATCATTAATAATTGAGTGCTGCAGGTATACCTCGCGCGTATATCTCTTTGTGTGTATAGTAATATTTTGTAGTATTTAATATCCGTGCGGTCATACAAAATAAAATATATATAATATGACGTGCAACAGTTTTTTGGGACCAACGAAAAATAACAATATAATGTCTTAAACCTACCTAAAAACTACGTACGTGTACCTCTATATGATATACGCGTTTAAAATGGCGACTGTCGTGAAACAATATTTCGTCCGGTTTTCAATCATTTCAATCGAGGCAATCTCAATCGTGACGAGTTTACAATAAAATCGCTATAGAAATGAATTCGTTTCGTGTATGTATTATTTCAGAAAACCTTTATACCTACGTATATATGTAATGTTATAATATTATACACATATAGGATGTAGACAATAATATATTATTATTATGACCTGCAGTGACGTAGTCATGGGGGGGAGGGCGGTATTATAACACCCACCCCAATTGCATTTTTTTTAGAAATAGGTATAAGGTTAAGAAGGTTGTGGACCACTAAATCCCCTTAGACCCCCGCCTTAAAAATCCCCATTAATACATTTTGGCTACTCCACTGCTGACGTGTATTTTATATTTACAGTTGGTAGGTGTGCATTAGCCCGGTAATATTAGCCCTGGGCGCCACATTTCAAGAGGGCGTCATCGTCTTTTGCAGACATGGTAAAATAATAGTATTTGTTTTGAATATCAATCCCATCTCACAGTTTACGCTCACTCAATAGGATGTAAAATAATGCGTTTTAAAGTCTATGTATAAAGTGTATAGCTCGGAATTTCAGTGTTGTAAAAAAAAAAATATACGATCTAGTAACAGTCATAAAAAAAAGCTGACCTAGGATAAAAGGTACGGATGTTGTAGGTGGGAAGTTGAGAAGGTAGGACATAGACAGAAATTTAATGTTTATCTGTAAGTAACGATTAACCGTCGCTAACGAAAAAACGATTCTGAGCGGATTACGGTTGAAAGTATAACTTTGTCAACAAAATATATTATGCTATATTATGGTAAAATAAATACATAATTACATCAGTTTAATATTATATTTATTTTCCCGTTCTCCCGATTTTCCCATATTTTTCCTGGTTTTTATAATTTGTTGGGAAAACTCCTGTGAAAATATAACCTCCTTAAAGTACCATCCCAGTTAGATTTCCTTTCAGAAAAAGTGCTAAACTTGTAAATCGGAGCAAGATTTCTGGTAGAAAAGTTGTTCACGGATAAAAAAAAGAAAAATAAACATCATTGTAAAACCAATACCTATACATTCCTCGTTCCATTCAGAATCTAAAATTTAATTTAAAATATATACAATTTCATAATTCGTATTTTAGTTATTTACAATAGATTGTATCGATTATTATTTTTCGGTTCATATCTGTATGTGCAAATTATACTTAATATATTCAGTAATGCATTATTATGCAGTATTATGGTTTTAAATACTTAATGTATACAATAATGCCAATGACGAATAATAAAATATCTGATATGTATTTGTTTTCTGTTTGAACAATTTATTGAAACATACCACTGATGGTAACGCGATTAATTTTGAACGCGATGCGCGAAAGTAAATAATTAAAATGTACCTGTGTAATTTTGTTCAGTTACATAATTTTTTTTGGGGGACAGTAGGTAAACATTAAACTACATAGATACGCGTTGAGTTCTTTGCGTTATGTCTGTAGAAAAAACAAAACCCAGATTGTTTTTTAACGAGAGGCCGTTATTCGCATTTCTCCAACTATAGTAATTTAAGATTATTACGTGGCAGTGATGCAACATCACGGATCATTATGAAAATACCACCAATTTCGATGATAAACAGACACTCTGCCCGCAGATACCAAATAATAGTTGCGTATCAAACATTACACATTTTGAACGTATTATCAACAAATAACGATGGAATTATAGGCAGACAATCGACTAATTATTACAATATTAAGACATTATACAAAGAATTTAGTAGAGCACGTTCTATACCAGCCCCGACCCCTACACCGCCCTATGCTTTTCACAATACCCTAATACAAATGTCTAATAAATGGCTGTGGATGGTAATAATATTGTATATAGGTATTATGTAATACGCTGGCAATCGATTTTGAATTTGTGAACTCTGTTTGGAATGTTTTCCAAATACACCGTAACGATCGCGTTCAAATTTAACATATTTTGCAACACGTCGCGCGTAAAACGAAAAAAATTACTATAACAGAGAACGCCTAATTTCTGTATTTTTAATACCAAAAGAATAATTAAGGTAGGTGTTTTTTCTCGGAAAACGCATGTTCGGTTAGTAAAAACTCTCCGATTTTTCGACCGGCGGCGGTATATTGTTTGAAAAATGTCAATAGACTGTCGACTGTAGTCTGTCTGAAAAAAAAAAACAAATTAAAACTGACAACAAATGACGATACGTCAATTTGATTTTTGTTGATTTCTAGATTGCCTTGGCTACAAGAGGAAAAAACACAACTTATCCTATGACCTTATCGGTTTACCGAGTTCCGTTTAGAATCGTTTTTGATCGCAATAATTTATCATTACTTTCAGTTTACAATCTCAATTATCCCGTTTAAACGTTTCCAATTTACCTACAACCGAGCACGGCATACCCACAGTGCGAAGTATGTCAGGTTTTTATAATTATTTTAAAATTATTTAAGTAGGTTACGATTATTTAACGTTCATTAACTGCGGTATATAAACGTATATATTATTATATAGTTCAGAAATGTAATATAATATAGTTTATCTATAGTTATTAAATCAAACACACGTTATTTCAGCCGTATAATATTTTCTGGGTACATATAGCGTTAATACATAATACAAACCGTTGATTATAATCAATGATAATACACTTCATTATGATCGAATGTGAACATTCGAGTTAATACGCCGATTACAAAAAACTTAATAGATACCTATATGTAATTGTGGAGTGTAAAACTGTACACAGATAAAGTTAAGCACCCAATACGTATTATATGCTCGCTATAATTATAGACAAGGACTGGGAAATGATCGGCCAACGGGGGAAATAAATTTATCAGACCCGAATCGATATTATAAACATATACGAGAGTTGATGCCAAACAAAGTTATACAAACATTACATTAATCGGTAAACAGATTACGGGATTGTTTCTAGTGCCCGGACATTTGTTCGTACTTACAACCGAAATCTTTCTTTATTTTTAAATTCACAGTATGACGTATAATATATTTGGTCCGGTTTGTAAAGTTGAAAGGGCTATAGAATCGGAAAAATACGAAAGAAAACATGCAATTTCGTCTTGGATGTATTTATAGGGAAGGGGAGGGGGGTAATCTAAAATATATAATAAGAGTAAAACGTTAGAACGGTTTTAGAAAGGAATTTGATCACGTTTCAGGGTTAGATGACAGAAAAACGATTATCAAACAAGAATTAGTATAGGAGAAAATTCGTCGGCAAATTGCTCGTAGTAAAACCGCCGGACCAGACGAATAGGAACGCTGCGGGGAAAAACTGTTGAAGTTGATTCCGGTGGAAGCGATGGAAATTAAAGAGAATCAAATGGATATGATGCAGACACCCACTGTACGGCATAGATAAGATAGGCAAGTGACAACGACGGGACATAAACGTGGTTTCGAAGCGTTAAAAAAAGGTTTCTTAGTTTGAAACGTCGTATACATAGATATTTAAAACTTTCAAACATTAAATTGAAATAATTATTTTTTTTTTTTTTTGCAAACCTCGGACATAAAGGCCCACCACAACCTGTTAGCGTTCAAGGAGAATAGATATTACGGGCGACTGCTTACAGGAAAAAAAAAACTAATAGGTATTCACATTAGACATAAAAAAAAAAAAAATAATAATAATAATTTCACAATAATCGTAAAACTATAATAATATTATCGTAATGGTTATAAAGACGAATAGGTACGCGGGAGTTTGTCCGAACAATAATGATATTACGGCTGTAGGTACATAATTATTTCTAACGACTACACACCACGCACACCGGTTACCGAATGTTGGTAAAAAAAATGTTTAAAAAATGCCTATACAATGTTGTCTGCGATATTATTTACAATGCGATACCGAATTTATAATGCCGCATTACGGGTCATTAAAACACCACGATAACATTAAAAAAATGTATATAATGCCATTAACGTTTTTTCAATAATATACTCGAACGTTTATTATATTATTTACTAGTTAATAATGCATTTTAATCTGTTAAGCAGAGGCAATAAATCCTTTTCCGTGGCGTATGACTGCATAACAATAATAACGTTTATTGTGCAATACGCCTGTATAACGTATTTATACTATTTTCCCCCTAAGTTCTCGAAGTGTTTAAAACTTTAAAACGAGCGCGCTACTGCACCCCGTGCCCTAAAATCGATACCAATTCGCTATACCTTAATCAATCTGCTGACAATTAACGTGTATTTCTAATAAGAAAGTTCCGATTCTCGTGACAATAAGTCAGAAGTAATAGAAAGTTATAACGTATATATTCTATCAAGGGTGCCGGGAGGTGGTGAAAATTCAAAGAGAGGACAACCTTAATTTTTATTAATGTATTATGCTGTGTATTTTTCAAAAATTGTTAAAGTATTATAATAATATAATATTAAATTTTACACTTATAGTAACTAATCGATCGAAAATCGCAATATTCTTTTATTTTTCCCGAATTCATCACGAATTTTATCTACTAAATCAAGTTCTTCGGCTTTTTTCCTACGTAAATTTAACATACATCCGGATAAACGATTCTCACACATTAGGTAACCGCAAGTCAGCTGTCCACAAATGATCGGCTGTAGTGGTTGGTACCAACTTCAAATCAAAGGGCATAAATCAATGTATATTGTGATAATAAATTAGTGAAATTCTATATTATCACGAAGTATGCCTACCGACTGGGTACCAATCAAGGTTTATTGATAAATATTGATAAATACCAATACGCCTTAGTGCCAATAATGAATTTTTTGATATTGAGATACTAAATTTGGATACAATTATTTTAACTTGCTGGAAAGCTAGGGGGGAATCGTCGTCCCCCGCCACCCACGTAAGCGCCATTTTATTCTATCGACAAGTAAATAGATTAAAAATTATTTGTCCGCGACGATTCAATGTAATATCATCATCATCGATTGATTTGCATTGCCATTAATATATTATTAGCTCTTTCCACAGACGTGACGTATTTTTTTCGAAGAATATTCCGACGGCATTTGAAATATTCTGTTTTATTTTTTTTTTTTGTTTTATTCGTTTTACCCGGACGAATATACAATGAATGTTGCAATTTATTTGCATCGCTGATTTACGTTAGAATCCGCCAAAAACACAAACAATATTGTAATTACAAAACAATATACAATATTTTAAATTTAAATTTCTGAAATAACATGACGAACCGAACTTGTTTCAAAGTCGTTTTTCGTTTGCACGGATTCACCATTGCACGCAGATATCAATGATTATCTGTATAATTAGTATAGGGCAATTATTAATTACCCTACGCATATAATATTTTATTATTATAATTTGCCCCCAAAGTTCGCCCTGTAATTCTCGTGCTTTTTTTTTTTTACCAGTCAGCAACTGTATTACGCTGTAAAACTAAATGCTTTCATAAATCACAATCTCGTTCAAAAGACGGTCACAGGACTATCAAAAATAGCGAACCTTCCATTTTTTTTAATTTTTTTTTTTTAGATAAATAATAAAAATACAAACGATTTCAATCATAACATTTCGATGCTGTTTCCCCATTGTATACAGTCGCTAACTATATAAAACTGTTTTATGATATACATACTATTTATGTCAGTTATAATAATATTTTAAAATTACTTATTTCTTTTGGCTCACGCTCACGCCACATAAAATTTGTGCGTTTCTGCGAGTGACCTTAATCAAATTTAATAGCATATAACTCACATCTATACGTCGCAGGTATAGATTATTATAATACATTTACAAAATTCGTTAATAATAACACCAATAATAATAACGAAATCGATTTTTTCCCAAAATCGTATTATATTTGTGGTTTTTGATGGGGTAAAAACGACATTAATTACGTTTTAAAAAAAAATCCTTGAAAACCCGTTTTCGAATTAAAAAATTATTACAAATAAAATTACACTTCGAATTACGGTTTACAAAAATAAAAGTTTATTAAACCATATTGGAAAACTACATTTCGCATTTATTATTATTATTATTTGTATTTAACGAACATTATTTTTTACTGTAACCGTAACCTATACTTAATAATTCAGTTAGGTAAACTTACTATACCGTATAATGTGATGATTATTGTATGCATGCAATAATTTACGAATAATAATAACAAAATAAAATCTTTTTTTTTTCGGACCCTTTAAGCACGTCAACATAACTGTTTTGTATACATACGAACCGATAAATGCAAAAAGGGCAAACGCGTTCAAATTTTAACATTTTTCAGGAAAAGCGAAAAAAAATCCTTAAGTGCCTACAGTTTTATAATATTTCCTAAAACGACTGTAGAAACGTATAGACAATATCTAACACCATATTATAACTAGGCCTTGAAACTTATTGCACTTAAAATCCATAAAATAAAACCTGTTAAAAACGTCAAAAAAGCTTTGAAAAAAACACTTGAAAAATATTTAAAAAAACAAAAACGGTAGAAGGGTTTAAATACTATTAAAGATAATTTGTGTCATATTAGAAAACTGTATTTAATAATATTTAGAGTAGTTAGACAGGGGACCTTTAAACTCCGTTTTACCATTTGGTACCATTATAATATTTGCTTGAAGTGCTTTTTTTTTTCGTGAATTTTAAATGCAATATGTCCCGAACCGTAATTATAACATTAGTTGTTCACACGAAATTTGTTTCCGAACAAGAATTACGAATAAAAGAAATTCAATTAAACGTGTTTAATATACTTTTTGTGACTATAATGTTGTTTTTTTTCTTCTCGCGCGTTTGCAATAAATCGTTGTCACTCTATAAAATAACACTGAATTGCGATAAAAATGTGTCTATTATGCAGTAGGTATGCACAACTGTATATAGCTGTTCAAATGATCGTGCGTCTGGCTGGAATTGTGTGTCAAGTGTACAATATTATATAGGTAGGTACGTGTTATTTCTTTCTAAAGTATATTGTTGTAACCATTAGTCTTTAACATACGGTTGTAGGTATAATAATATTATAATATCATACAGGGTGTTTCACTCGAATCCGGTACCGGTCGGGCGACGTGCTTGCGATCGAAATGTGATTTTTTTTTTTTAGGAAGGCGGTGAGCATTTTAAGCCAGTTTCGAGATTTTAACCGTTTTGTTACATGTTTGCCCCGTAAAACACGCATTTTCATCTATGGAATTTCTCGACAAATTTCTTCTCCCGACTTTAATTCAATACGATTTTTTTCTCTGTAATTGCGCCACGCCGCAAGGGTTAACAATTTTGATAATGTGCTCAAATTTCTTGTCGCTCTCATTTTCACAGGTAAAACCGCTATCCACTTTTAATTTTCAAATAGTAACCCGTATTAAAAGTATCGTAAATAGATTACGGTTTCGTTTGAATAAAATTTAGATAATACACTTTTAAGTTTGGGTAGAAGAAGATTGGGTCATAATTTATGTGGCGGCAAACTTAAAAGTGGAATATCTCGTGTCAACGGGTGTTGACGGAAATTAAAAATGTCCGCACAAAAAAACATTTGAACCTATTCTATTGTTGTGGGAAAAAAGTCAATACTTTCCGAGATAACGAGTGTCTTATCGAGAATTGATTACTCTGTATATTGGTGCCACTCTTTCTAGAGCATCCAGTTTCAATGCGAATCCATCCACCGAAAACAGTGACGCCAAACACGGGGTTCGGGTCTGCAGGTCAAGACCAAACCTTTTTTTTCGGGGCGATGTCGGTCGATTGATTTTATAATCATTCGATTGAGCTAATGTGTTAACGCGCTCATGTGTCGTTTAAGTATAAAATCATAATTGGTTTTTTGAGCTGGGCATACGGTTTTATATAACACCAATGCAAAACGGCAATAAACGGCAAATATGCGCAAAAAATATGGAACAAAAACGACGGAATAAGTAAAACTGCAAAATAGGTGAAGACATTTTTATAACTATAAATGATCGGTTGGGGATGGGAGGGGGTCGTGCTTATATAGCTAATAGACGGATAGTGGTGATGACTGCGTATTAATATACTGACGCCAAACCGTTTCGAAACCCGAATCGACGCTTTTGGGCTGAAATATTTCGGGTAACCGTTCGAGTGATACACACTGTATAGGTACGTCAATCACCAACCGAATTTCCAGAGAGCATATCATTCGGATATTATAAACGCACAAACGAGCAACGACATCCCGTCGATATTATACGGCTATACGAATAAATTATACACGTGCGCGCGCGTTAAAAAAAATAATAATAATAATAAAACGACCAGCAAAAAAATATCCTACGCGCGGTGTAGCCGATAGGTTCAGACTATACAGGTATACGTACCTAAACTATAGGTTGAAAACAAATTTGAATATTCATGTACGCGTATTATCGAGGTGCCCAGAGCGCAGATGTTCGGTTTATTTGTTCGTATAATACACTAAATAAGGTTTGCGCGAAACGAAAATATGCAGCCGATACATAATATTACAATAATGACGACGATGATGACCTACACGTTGCAGTAACGCGAGTTTAAATTCCAAAAAAAAAAAATCGAAACGTTTTTCTCGGCACCGGCGATATTACAATGGTCGTCATCAGTAACGCCGTTAACCGTACAGCGGACTCGGCCGAATAACATAAAGGCCGCGGTCGTGCGACGACAGTTACACGTGATAGTTGCTATCGCGATAACATATAGTATCGTTGAAGTTGTACTACACGGTATATATACATATATATAGACTGTCACACTCTTGTCTATATTAGTCTATTATTGTCTGTTATTAAAATTATTTTTGTTGAATTATGGATAATATTGGACCAATATTGACATGGATGAAATGAAAAAAATTTAAAAAAATAAAGAGTCTATCTGACTCTTTGCCGGACTATTATTGGCTTGAAATAGAACGGGCTACCTTGGTAACATGGATGAAGTAAACAAAAATCTATGCGCTGTATAGGGTGGGTAAGTGAAAAGTGAAAACGCGTAAAACGTCATCTCTGAATCTTCGTATTTTTCGGTACAACAACAACACTACAGTACTATTATGTCCTCATAATTTTAAGGTTATTATAGTGGATATATAATTTAATCGCTGTGTTGTGCAGGTATCTACGGTAACACGAATGAAAAAATGTATGGTACACTAAAACTCTTTTTGTCTGCGGATTACTCGCTTTCCACCTAATTTTTTTTTTTTTTTAGTTTAACATACTGATACGGACAGAGCAATACGGAAATAAAGGTAAAAAGAATAAACAATTAGGACGGGCAACGCCGGGCGCGGGACAGCTATATACTATACATTATAGGTACAACTGTAATGAATTTATTGTTTTCAATTTTACTGATTGTAAAATGGCATAATTATTTTAACAACAAAATTCTTGTTATTTCATCATCACTACATATTCCCCCGGTGCAGTGTCTAAATTTCCTCCCCCCCACTGGTTGGGGACCGCTGGTCTGTATACTATATATTACCTGCGCGGTAGTTTTAAATCTATAGCGACAATGATAGTAGTAGTCGATCGTAATTTTCGCTAACACGATAACGGAAAATGAGCCACAAATTATGTGATTATCGAATAATGTCTAACTCGTCTTGTCAGGATATCAGTTTAGATTCTGAACTATATCGAGAAATGTATTGGTTTTAAAATGATGTTTGTTTTTTTTTTCTGTGGACAATTTCGCTACCAACAATTTCCAAACTTAGCACTTTTTCAGAAAGGAAATTTGTTTGGTGTGGTACTTTAAGAAGGTCATTTTTTTTTGATTTTCCCATGGGTTTTCATAATAAATAGGAAAAACATTATGATAAATATTTATTATACCGGTCGCGTATCAGCTTATCACTTACAATCGCCAATACTTTCTCTTGAGATCGTCCTCATACTGACGGCCCACAGGTACGTCCGACAGATGCTCTGTGCCTTACTATCACCTCTATATTAAAGGCCTCTTAAATAATCTACCAGTCCTTACCTAACCTAACCCAGCCTCTCGGACAATATTTCACAACCTTATTACAGAACTACGAATTCATACGTGCTTCTTTCCATGCTGCATATTGTATCGGATTAGCCACTTGCTCCGATTATTCACTTATCCCGCCTGATCTTACCGGGTTTACCGAACTAATTTTCATTGGGGCCTATACCAGGAGATTTCCCGATGTCTCGGTGGTCTAGTCCAATCATACGCGCACGATTTTACGTCCAGACCCGCTGTGTGAACACGTCATACTGATAGGGTGAGGATCATGGCAACCCGACAACCGTAGGGCCCACAGTACAAGGGGCCCAAAGGCAATGGGCTGAATAATATTTCGGGCAGAGAGAAATAAATTTCCGCCAAAATTTAACTGTCAATTTAATTATAATACGAGTATTACTATTATTGATAATAATAAATTAACCAATTAAAGAAATCTGCAGTTTAGTATACCCATTAAATTGATTATTTCGTTGTCAAATTAAATATGAAATTGGTCGTATTAAATTTAAACGAATACAAAATTTGCATAGTAAATAGTTTATTAATTTGAAAATGTACACTATAAGCTTTTAAAAATTGATCTTTTGGCCTAGGTATTTTGTTTGACAATTATGATAATGCATCCACGCGCGTATATAAAAAATATGAAGAGTAAATACCTACCGGGTTTATACAAACTATTAAGTATAAAATATATTGTTACCACGTCGGCCCCTTGTACTGTCGGTCCTGTGGTTGTTGGGCAAACGTCGACAGTGATAGTGAATTATCATACGGGGTCGCTCCTAGTTTCGCCATAGCAACTGTCACGTTTACCAATCATCGTTATCGCGACCATAATATTTCCGGCTAAAAGGGGAACACTTGTCGATAAATCATTTATTATTATACCTATTTGTTTTATCGTTTATAATTATATACCTGGCTACTTACAGAAAACAATTTAATTATGCATAAATTAATTTTACTTTTATAGAATATACTAGTAAAACAACATTTAAATTATAATTGGAATAAAATACTTTTCTTCTCGTAAAACGTACATTTATATTATATTTCACAAGGAAACGTACGTATATTTATAATATAAAACACAGCACGTTAACATTCATAAGTAAAATAAATAAACTTACAAGTCATAATAATATTATTATGTATTTTGCAATACTCATTTATTAATATTGGAAGTGTTACCAACTTACTCAATTGACAACTTAATAATGTTATAAATTTCCGGATAATAACTTATGTCAAAAACAAAACCAAAATAATATAATATAAAGCGGCACAACTTAAAATGTCGGACACAAAACAAAAACTATACAACATTTTCAAAAAAACACTTTTTTATGGCTTCGAATAATATGTTAATTGTTTAAATTCAATTAGCCGTTTCTATTGGAATCTTAAGCCACGGTTTTTTATCAGTTGTTTCGAACAAATTAGGAATGGTATTTGACTGTCTTTTCTTTTGACTTTAATTGGGTAATGGGTACATTTAATTACTATGTTCACTAATCAAAAATTATAAATCACGTACAGTAAATTTTACTTTTAAAATTTAAACTACAGAGTATAATAAGCATACTTGATACGTAAATAAAAATAGGTTTGGGCGGTTATAATGTCCACTTATTTATTTATTTATTTATTTATTTTTTTTATACTAATATCTATAAACAGATGTATCAATTATTTCATCAGTTACTATTAACTGGTGTAGATTATAGTTTTCAATGAAACTTAAACTCGATTTTTATTTTAAAATATTACACTTTTACAGGCCTCGGAAACTCAAATACAATATGAAAAAAAAAAACAAAAAAAAAGACTTTTGGGAGTTCTATACACCCCCTTGTCGACAGGTTAACGGAATTCAACAATTTTTAAAAGCATAGTTTATTTAAACTAATAAGACGTACTCTATCTGTTTGTGTAATTATCAACATAAGTTGCCCATTGAGAATCGAAATTTTGTAGTCGTTTCACTCCCCTCCCCTCCCTAGTTAAAAAGATAATGTGACATTTTAGAGCTGTCTGTTTTTTAAATTTTCAGCAAAAAAGTCAATACTTAGCGAAATAACCATGTGTGTTACGTTCAACGAATCACTATGTGCCTATATATTTTATACATAATTACGCAATGTCGGGCGGTATACGCGGTGATTTTTTTTTTGTTTTTATCACGATCCTACGGTTATAACAACTACGAATATTTCGAGTGAAATTAATTTTTATCCGTACACACCATAATACACATTTTACACATTACATTACATTACACATTAATAATAATAAACACGTCATAATACCTATCGGCATTTGCTTTTCAAACAGCAAATGGTCCGGCTTTTCAGACCGTTTCAAAAGAAAAAGAAAAAAAAAACCGCCCTGTATGCGCGCGATTTGTGCGGCGAGAGAGTGAGAAGAAACTCGCCGTCGTCGCGATGAGATTTACGAGAGAGTTTATTTTTATTACAGTTCATTATAATATTCTGCGGCGGCGACGGATATCACAGTAGTAGGCATCGTGTGCCTCGAGTGCATTTTGCCAGAAAGATAATAATATTATATTTCGTTAAGTATTGTGTTTACGGTGTGATTGTGTTAACAATATAACTGCAATGTATTCCCATACCTTTACGTACCTGTACGTGTTATTATTATTATTATTATTATTATTATTCTTATTATTGTATTGTCATATTTATACGGTATTATTATTGTATAAAAATTCGAAAGTTTTAATAGTTCTGTTGTTTTTTTATTTTTTTTTATTGTTATTATTACTATTTAATTGGTAAAACAATTGCGGCGCGTACGTACAAAACACAAAGATACGCGTACGAAAAACGATAATTAATTCAATATATTATGATAATAGGTACCGCCGGAATATGTTCCGATATTCGTTTCCACGTGCATTTTATTATTATTATTGTTTTATTAAATCGGAGTTGTGGTATTACAATATTCGATCGCGGATTTTCGAGCGTATGATATCGTTATTGTACACGTAGAGGCGCGAATAGCCCATAAATTTCCGGGCTTCATCCTCCCCCCACCTA
This sequence comes from Cinara cedri, assembly GCA_902439185.1. Classification (NCBI taxonomy): domain Eukaryota; kingdom Metazoa; phylum Arthropoda; class Insecta; order Hemiptera; family Aphididae; genus Cinara; species Cinara cedri. The sequence continues at coordinate 2,296,783 of CABPRJ010002369.1, forward strand.
CCCCTCCTCACGTAATAACATCGATTAAAAAACGCAGTCCTGGAGTAATGGAGACGGGTGCGGCCGTTGTTATGAGTAAGAAGTCGGGAAAATAGGATACAGAGGATAATTTAATGTATATCCGTAAGCAACGATAAACCATTGCTAACGAAAAAACGATTCTGAGCGGAATTCAGTCAATTTTTAGCAAAACTTTAAAGTAGAATTTCTCGTTAACGGGTTGACGGAAATCAAAAATGTCGACACCAAAATTTATTTAAAAATAATACTCCGTCTATTCAGGAAATTTTTAATATAGGTTCTCATTTGAAAAATCAAAATTAATATCGCCACAGGGTATACTCCTCAAACGTTGTGAAAAATCTAAGTATTCGAAAATATCGGCTTTAACTACGCTTAAAACTTCCAAAAGTCAGAATTTGAATGTATGCAAAATTTAACCGAAAAAATTGGGTGAGCGCGCTTAGTGAATCATCTTGTACATAAATTTTTAACCACGTCATTTGCATGAATGACAGTCCTCAGTTTGTAAAAATGGGTAAGAAAATATGCACATATCAATTATTTACGCGGACGCAACTCGGATGTGTCGTGAGAAAATCGCGGACGCAACTCGGGCAAAATACCATTTATGGACGCGATTCGAATGCGCCGCCTCGCCTAACGAACATATTATATGCGCCATAAAACCTAAATTTTCTAAAATTGAAACACGCTTGTCGCCCGTATTAAACGCCAGATCCGAATCGTTCTTCGTATCTATTTTTTTTTTTTTTTTTTTTT
>CABPRJ010002369.1:2297882-2550103 GCA_902439185.1 Cinara cedri
CCCCCCCCCCCCCGGGTTTAATCAAAGTCCGTCCGAATTTCACACGCGTACAGACGCCGCGCCGTTGTTTAATCGCATCAGCATTTTAACAAGACAAATTACTCAATCAGCGTGTATGGAAATTGTACTATCGATTATAGATTAGGTATAGTGTGTTTTTTATAAGATAGTTTCGTTTTTCGTTTACGCCATCGCATCACGTGACACACTGCGCCGCCACGAGTCGAACAATTGCGCTGTATATAAAATGTTTTATTGTACACGAACGTATAATTTTTTTATTTATTTTGGGAACCGTGCACGAGATGGTCACGGGTATGAATAATAAAAAGCGATTATTCTTTTTGCTGCAGGTTCGAGGAAAAAAAAAACTGAATTTACTCAGATTTATATTACATTTGGAACGCGACAATTAAAATTCACAAGGCTATCTATTTTTACCACTATTGCAATAATTATTCTATACCTGCGCAATAGCAAGAATAATAAGTTACAGTGACAGACCCGCCGGTGCTAATTAAACGGCACTTTAGAGAAAAAATCGAGATTATGCGCTTGAATTAACTATTCAAAAAATGTCTCTGGACATTATACGTAGGTAATTGTATCCCTATTACAAAAGGTACCTACCGATGATTTTAAAAATGATTTAACACGGAAGAAACATATTTTTTCGCTACCCGTTCAGAAGAAAAAAAAAACATTTTCCCTTTTTTTACTGTTTTCGAAAGAAAGAAGATTTCTGATGGAAAAACGAAATTTAAAAACACTATGACGTGGCTTGTAGGATAACGTGAAAACAAAAATAAGTCTTACGGATTAAATTAAACTTTCTGTTATCCAGCTGGCTAGTTGACAACTGTACAACATAATGACCGAAGTGAATATTATACACAGAAACGTGGTAATATTCATGCTTTATGACGTATCGTATGTTATACTCGTGCGTTTTACAATTTCACTAAAACTGAGTTTCCTGCAACTATATCCTCGACGAACGTAATCAACTGCAAACAGAAAAGTCATTTTGTATTACATGAATAGTATTATTCTTGTATATTATTCGTCCATCGACCGTATAGCTATAATGTTGTTTTCGTCCCAAGGTGTTTTCTTCCCCTCTGTAAACACCGCGGTTCTATAATTAATTATCCGTGTGCATTTTTTTTTCTCCCCTCTGATCGATATTGCGTAGGCATATAATTATGTCCGAAATGTCTACTGTATTATGGAACGGATTCGACGTTGTAAAAAACAATATACATACTTATGGCTAAATAATATTTGACAATAATATCATGTTTAAAACGTTGGGAACACAAACCACAAAGTATTTTGTCGATAGGCGTTGAAGCAAATGGTTGGCCGATGATGGTTAATTTTTCGCGGCATGTTTTAATATACTTTATCGGATTTAGTACGGTAACAGTATATGGGATGGTGTTAAACAATTGTAATTTAAAACGAATAATATAGAGAAAAAAAAATTTTAACTATAAATCATTGGCAACAGGAACGTCTTTATGGGGGGAGGGCTGAGTAGACTGCAGCCTCCCTACAAATTTTCAGAAAATCTTAAAATTATTTCCACCGCCAATGAAAAACGTTGCAATAGTCTTAAATTACTTTTTATTGATTTTAAAACTAACCTTGCGAACATTATTCTTACTTAATATACATTGTGATAAATGTTATTTTATGATGAATTTTCTACTAGCAATTTTGTTCGGATTTACAATCATAGCACAATTTCTGAAAGAAAATCTTACTGGGCAGATACTTTAAAGAGGTTAGTTTTTTTGATTTTCGCGGGAATTTTCCCGATAAACGGGAAAACAGGTAAAATATTAAACAAATATTAATAATATTATTTAATATTATTAAAGACAATATATAATGCATATGGAATTATCTCACCATAATATGACATGTATATTGTTGACAAAGCATCACTATCGACCGAACTCCGCTCAGAATCGTTTTTTATACGTCCCCATTATCTTGGGACAGCTTTTTTTTTATTTTACTGTATGACAATATGTTTATAAATTTTGATCAGCCTTCCCCGAAAAAAAATTCTGCATACGCGCCTGAATGGCAGAACGTTTTATTTTCAGAACATTTAACGTTAACATAATATAATAAATATTATAATGTGTGGTCTATACCGCACTACCGAAATTATAATAGATACCTGCCAACATTTTATTATTATGGCCTTCCAAAAAATAAGCTCTTTATACATTTTTTTTTTCTTCTAGTACCTATATAATATTATAATAGTATCCCTCCAAAACGAACATTATACAATATTATTTATGAGACGTCAAAGTTCTATAATACTCAAAACCGTTTTTATAATAATATTTACAAACGTTCGTTTTTTAAATCAAAACTGTTTTAATGTACTTGAGGAGGAAAAAAAATAATCGACTCGAATAGATAACTCAAGGAAAAAGTTTACTCCTCAAGGGAATCGTGGAGATACCGTACAATTGTAAACCAACCAAGGATTGAAACATAAAAAAAAAACTAATTGTTACTGCTGAATGCATGTATGTGCCGCTGCATTTGTAGGTGAAATATCGAAAAAGTAAAATACACAAAGTTATTTAATTTATAACTATATGCAACGATAAATCATTGAAAACGAATTCTCAGCGAAATTCCATTGTACATGTTTTAAAATCCCGACAGTTTTACGATTTTCGTTAAAATTTTAACTTTAAACGTGTACCTATATAAAAAAAAAAAACCACCACATTACACTCGAATTTTTATTATTGTAAGTACAAATTATGATGAACCTCGTGTAAAATTGCCAAAAATTTCTGCTCAGCCAAAACAATTTTATTCGCAAAAATACTAAAAAAAAAAAATAAAATATAAAATGTCAAATGCCTATAAATAACTCAAAAATCACCAGAATGTTTTGAACATTTTAATAGTCTAGAAAATGTCAAGTCTCTACGATTATATTTAATTGAGCGAAAAGACAAAATCGTAAATAATAATAGATACCGTTATTTCCGTAACCTTTCCTGATTTTTCCCAATTATTAAGTAAATTATACTAAAAATCAAAAAACCAATTTCTCCCATACAAATAAAACAACACTTTCTTTCAGAAAATATGTTACCCTCCGAATTCGAAGCAAGATTTTTCAGAGTAGAATAAAGTTGAAAATAATAAGATTTTGATTCTGAGCAGAGCATGGAATGTATCGGTTTTACACTGGTATCTATTATTATTATTATTTTTTATGTGAACAATATTTCTTCCAGAAGGCTTACTCTGATTATCAAATATATTACCTTTTCTGAAAAGAAATGTTCTCTGCGGGGTGATATTTAGGGAGGTAATTTTTTGAAATTATCATTATATTCATGATAATGAAAAAAACCTGGTTCTTTAGATTAAAAAGGTCTAAAGACTAAAAATAAGGTTATCATTGGCAACCGTTTATATTTATTACGTTTTTATTATTTTAATAAAATCAGTTCAAATCAGTTATACTTAAAAACAATAAAACCTGAAAGACTGTTTTTGTACCAAATTATATAGGTTGTAAGCACTGTTTGTTGAAAACGTTTGTTCTTGATTTAAGCAAACGATTTTAAAATATTAGTAAAAAACTAAATAGTTTAACTTCAAAGAGCTTTTTTTAAAAAAAATTTCCGGTCGAATCAGTAGAGAATTTAAGTCTGGTAAATTACACATTCTAAATAAGCTTTTAATTTAAAAAAAAAAATAATAAACAAAATCGAGATTTTTTCCTTTATTGATTGACCCTATTACACCTAGCTTTTTATTCGCTACACTCAAAATCTAAAAAAAAAAAAAATGAAACACAAGATTTCCTTTAATGGGGATTGAAAACGGTAAATTTCTGTCTTTGTCCTAACCTAATCATACGCATTTACAACGTAAGAATTTAGACGTGTTCTATTGAAGCCCGTAGCCACGGCGTAGGGAGGAGAATTAGCCCCCCCCCCTGGACCTAATCGTTGCCCGCCAACAAAGTGTGCAGTGTGTACATATAGTTAATATTATTATTTTTTTTTTAAATGTCCTTTTGATGGTTTGGTCTGGCTACGGGCCTGGTTCTATTTCAAACGGGCCGGTCAAAATCCGTAGTAAAACTATAAGAATTATTATTCTAAAAACCTAAAACAAAAGCCATTAATGAAAGAAAAAAAAAACGATAGCTAAAATAATAAAATAAAAAAGTTGGGAAGACAGGATACACGAGAGAATTATATATACATCTGTAGGTAACGGATGTTCAACCAACGATAAACCATTGCTAACGGCGAAAAATCGATTCCGAGCAGAGTTCAATTGATTATGATGCTTTGTCAACAATATATTTATGTCATATTGCGGTAAAATTATTAAATAGGCATTTTGTATTTCTTTTAATAATATTTGTTTAATGTTGTACTGACTTTGCCGGTTTCCCTGCATTTTAGGGTTTTTTTTGGGGGGGAGAATCGAAAAATCAAACCTCTTGAACAGACCTCCTTAAAGTACCGTCCCAGTCAGATTTCCATTTAGAAAAAAGGGGAAAAATCGGTGTCCGAAGATTGTGCGGGGCCGCGCCGCTGGTCTCCGGCGTTCAGTTTCGACCCGAACGCGTCAGAAAAGAAAAAAAAAAAACCGCGGAGATTTGATTGCGCGTTATTGTCCGCGTCGGCGGCCGTCGTTTAGGAACGCGCCCCCCCCACCCCACCATCGCCACTCCGCAAGCGGACGAACAGCGGACGCGCGTGCGGGCGGACAACGCGCGTCAGTCAAAAACGGTTTTCGGTTCTCGCCGCCGGTCCGCCCGGAAATTCTTCACGACGCCGCCCATCGCGCGCACATTTACGCGCCGCTCGAACAATATTTGTCATTATCGTCCGGTTTCGGTACAACGACAGCGCGTCGCGGCGACCGCGTGCGAAATCGACGCGCGTGATTCGCCCGCCGTCGCCGAAACGGCCGAAAACGACGGGACCCGCGCGGAACGTTTTGCGATTCGACACGCGCAACGGTTTTCGCGACGCCGAAGACGCGCGTTCGCGGTCGCGCCCGGCAACAATATTTCGAATTATTTATGTTAATATTTTCGGATAGGGGGGGGAGGAGGTGGGAGCCAAGGGGGACCAATTGAAACAATTATAAATAATAAGACGGCGACGGACAGCCGCACGCCCGCCGCGGACAACCCGGTCGCGGCGCGCACCCGTCCGTATTTCTTTTCCCCGGGCATACGAAACGCAAAACACGATTGTACTCCGAATCCGCCGCTAATGTGCGCCGTTGCGAGTGAAAAGCGCAACAACAACACGCGCCGACGTCGTTACCCGTCACCGCGGAACGCAACGCGATTCCGTGGGCACGGTCGGCGTGCTCGGCACGATTGAAAATTAAACATTGCGCGTGTTATTTTCTCGTACGAAAATCGTTGAGATAACACGTCCGGAGTGGGGAGGGGGCCTGGGCTCCTAGGCCCTCCCCCCCGTGGATCCGTCCCCGTGTCGGGCGTCACGTCCCTCCTACCGCCGCGGGTATTTACTGTTTCGCAGTAGTTGTGTTTTGAAATCGTACGTTTCGATCCGCTGCCCTAGGAAAAAGAAAAAGCAAAACGCGTTTCGTAAATTTTCCCGATATTTCCCATTCGCTGGGAAAATCAAAAAACAAATACCTCGCTAAAGTACCGTCCCGGGCGGATTTCCTTTTAGATAAAGTGCTGAAATTGAAAACCGGACCATAATTGCTGGTAGGAAAATTGTTCACGGATAAACAAAAAAAAGGCGGACACGCTTCGCACGTTAATGCAGCCACTGTTGTAGGTGGGAAGTTGTGAAGGTAGGATACAGTAGGGAATTTAATGTATATCTGTAAGCAACGATAAGCCATTGCTAAGGAAAAAACGATTCTGGGCGAGGTTCAATTGGTATTGATGCTTTGTCAACTATATTTATATGTCATATTATGGTACCTAAAATAATTAAATAAGCAATATATATTTTCTTTAATAATATTCGTTTAATGTTGTACCGATTTTCCAATATTTTTCCACGGTTTTGCTGGAGAACTCTTGAGAAAATCGAAAAACGACCTCCCCAAAGTACCATCCCAAGAAAATGACCTTTCAGAAAAAGGTCTACATCGCATACATCGGGGTAAGATTCGTGGTAGAAAAAGAGAGAAAAAATAAACATTTTTGTAAAGCCAAAACATTCCTCGTCCAGCTCAGAATCTGAAATGTTCGACTTGTCGAATAAAATAATATTGTCCTTTTTATATAGCCGTGGCTTTTAAACTCGTACAAATTTATTACGGTTTCCTAGTGAGAGTATCATTACTGACCTAAAATATTCGAATTCAAAAGAGCGTTGCTTAAATTTATAAAAAGTTGGATAAAACCGATAGGATACGTATATTTTTAGGAAATATCTAAAGCAACATAAATCGTTGCACAAAAATATACAATTGAAGAGATTAGTTGAGTAAATCTAAAACTAAAGGGTTGAATGGGTCAGAAAGTAGAGCGAAAATTTGAACACGATAAAAAAAAATTAATTTTCAATATACCTATATATTTTATATACAGATGATCAAAATTTTATGTCGCAGCAATTTTCTCCTATAAATATACAAAATAGAGAAAAATGTATAATACAAGTTTTTTCGATTTCTAAACAACTAAAATGGTTCGTTTTCGTTTTTTACAGTCTTTTAAACGCCAAGCCAACGTGCCGTGCCATCACACAAGTACATGGTGTTCCACTACTCTCCTCTTACCTAAACTAAAAAATAGAATATCTCGTCAACGGGTTGACGGAAATCAGAAATTACAACACCAACATTTATTTTAATAACTACTGCATCTATGTATGGTATTTTGAATAGGTTTCCTAATTTGAATTTCAAAAGTTGACTACCAAAAGTCTAAAAAAAAAAAAAAAAACTACTGGTTTAGATGTTTATACATTTTATACAAATTTATAGTTTTATTCTAATCTGAATGAAATTTCTTACGCTTTACCTATAAAACAATGGACAAATTTGCTGAATTTTCATTTACTTTACATGATTTTGCATATTATATTTGAAAATAACATTCCTTCATTACGTAAATGTTCTGTTTTCCTGATTATTAAAAATCTACAAGGAACATCAAAATAAGACCTCCTCAATGCACCAATTGGCCAAAATTTACCACCCCTGAAGTTGATGATTGACATTTGATTTATGGTATTAAAAATTGCTCATTGCATCATTATAATGCCAATACATTCCTTACTACACACTACTACTTCAATTAAAACTGAATTAGTACACCAAATAAAGATTGTCATTATATTGGAAACTGTGAGCATGACAAATCGACCAGTTCCAGCTTAATTTGTGCAAGTTCTTGCGTCGTATAATAAAACTTCAATGTAAATCAATCGTATATAAAAATAATTATACATTATAGATCACATACAGATGCTCTCGTTCGTACAAATTAAAACAGTTATCGAATGTCACACGCATAGTGAATAAACGTCTCATTGTTATATGATTAAAGTTTTATATTAAACTATGAGTATTAACAATACAATTTTTGAGCAACTATACAACACAACAAGTCACAAACGTAGCATTAAAATTATGGGTATTAATATAAATTACCAGTTTTCAATAGACAATGTAGATATTAACTGAACAAGAAAGATTAAACTTTACATGAATTCAATAGCATTAAGACAGTTTGAAAAATAACAATAAAAGAAAAAAACATCGTAAAGTAAAAATTATTTTATTGTATAACATAAATTGTTTTTTTTATTTTTTTTTTTTTTTTAATCAATTGTAAACAAATTTTACAATATACACAATAAGGTCTGTTGACCAATAATAAAAAAAAATGAAACTAAAAACACAGAGATAATTAATTCTAAATTAAATTTTAATTGTAATTAGTTGTTTCTATTGTACGATTGAATTTAATAATAATTATGTTGGTGTTTTTAAATAGCGTGGGAAGATGTTAACCATATAATAAAATGCGTGAATTAATCACATTGCATCGAGTTACCGTGTTACAAAATAATATTTGGAAGTTATTACTATTTACAATAAATTAATTTACGACTTTCATTATGCATTAGTTTATTTACATTTTAGCACACACAGCCTTTGAGCCCTTGATAATAGGGCGAAAACTTAACTTTCTATGGCACAATTTATACACCATATAAATTAGTTAAAGTTAAACTTGAATGTAAATGGACTTCCATGGAATTGATGAAACTGTTGAAACGGATTGAAACCATCTTGTTGGTGACGTCCTGATTCTGGATCTAGTGGATCAATTCCACGATCAAATTGTTCACGCTTTTCTGATTACAAACAAACCAAAGATAATTAATTATTAAACTGTTAAAGAAACTAATGGTATTAATTTTATCACCTGGATCAGTCAGTACTTCTTTAGCAGAAGCTATTTCGATGAACCTTTTCTCAGCATTTTTTTTAGCTTCTCCTTGGAAATTATCCGGATGCCACTGTTGAGCTGCTTTTCTAAATATTCAATGTTTCATAATAACCGTGTATACTTTTAAAATAATAAATAATATTATATAAATTACTTACCTATATGCTTTAATAATTTCTTGTTTAGTGGCCGTTCTTTTTACATTTAATATTTTATAGTAGTCTTTTCTTTCTGCTTGTTTTTGTAATTGTTTGGCTTTTTTCAATCCTTCACTTGCTTGTCTATGTTCTTGGTTGATTTGGAGTGCGTGTTCAAAATCTCTAATTGCTAAAAAAACACATTAACATAAAATAATAAAACAAAAGAATACATTTTTCTTTTTAACTATTTTTAATGTTTTAAAATCTGTTTTTTTAAAAAATTCATAGTGGTTAAATACAATTTTTAATATAGTACCCACAAAAGTTGAAAAGTATTTTTTTTTTTTTTAATTTTAAGTCTTATTAAATATTTTTTATTATTTAACATAATTTGGCAATGAAGTTTTAAGTAACCTGGTTACTAGTTTAGTGAACAAACTGTTTTGGTGATATTGTTTAATAACTGAATGCATTTTTTGAAAACCAGGTTGTCAGGAACAGCAAACAATTAAAAACCATGTTTACTTTATCAAGTGACGCATTCATTTATTTATTTATAGATTTGTTTACTTTGCATTACTATTTACCAATGAAAAAATACTCTACAACAAACACGACATTTTGGCAATATTGTGACCAAGTAGCAAACAATGCAGCAAACCATTAATCAAAAACTGTATCGCCAATTAATGGTTTAATTTTTAAATATTATTTTCCAAAAGTAATTATCTGAAAATTGATTTTCAATATCAAATATTAAATAAGCAATAAACAGCATAGTATTTATTATTAGTGTCCGGAACTTGATGCATTTGCATTTATAGGATATTGTTAACTATACAGTAATAATCTTTTGACATTATTAGGTCATTTAATAAATTTGTATACTATAAATTCAAAAATTCAGTGATTAAAACATAGATTTTTAATTTACAGATCTTAACTTTTCCACTTTAAATTTCTGTCCTATCCAATATCCCTTTCTCTCTAAAAATTAGTCATTATAATTAAACAATAATAACGTTATTCACTTTTCGAAATTTGTATGTAATTTTGGTTATATAATTTGGTCATAATTTTCCGAGTTTCATATCTTAGAACTTAAAGTTCAGAAGATCAGAATAATGAAACAATACCAAACAACTATTTCTTTATCATCAAAAATCTATTATCTGAACTACAAATACTAAAAAATAATAAACTGTTGGTTAATATGCAACATGGATACATAAAACATTAATATTTTCAGAAAATTATAGGTATGTGAAATTAAATAGTACTCAAGTGATTTTAATTTACATATAATGAGTTTTCAGATGTATAGTACTGCATGTACTGCATATTTAAGTCATAATTTAAAATTTGTCATCACAATTATTGTAAAATATTCAAGGTTAAAAATTGTGTGCCCTTATACTCTTATGTTTAATTATTTGGTAGTAACAAATTACTGTAATGTATTTAAATTTAATGCGTATTAGCTATTATTATTTTTTGTTTTTTAAGTTTACAAATTTTGATAAGAAATACACTACTTACAATATCAAATGTATTATCTCAACACAATAGAGTATAATCTATGAAGAAATTATAATTTTATCTAAAACGCTATTGATTAAAGATATGTGATTTATAATATTATACTAAATTGAAATAAGATTAAAATACAAAAAAAAATGTATAAATAGTTTTTAATGATCTAGGTTTCATTGAATGATAATATTAATGCCTAATAATGAAATTTGTTTATAAGATGTGAGACTTCAAACAAGTGCCTAATACTTGACCTCTCACTATTATAATTAATTGTATTTGATCTATTTATAAATTAGCTTATATTTTGAGTGATTAAACCGATACTAAATTACGTACCATTTCTATTTTCTTTAAAATATTACCAATCTATCAATTATTCTAACCTAAAACTGAAATAGTAATTTATCGTTAGAGTCCAGATTTAAATGCACTTTAAATCTACAATAAAGCGTTTTATTAATGCAAAAAACCCCATGAAAAAAGCCCTTACAAAATATTAAAAAAAGCATAGTCTCCCCTCTAACAAGTCCTATTTATTAAATAAAATTGTCTAACATTAAAAAATTATAAAGCAAAATATTTTTTATATAATATGTACATTTTTAAAGTTAAAAAATTACCTTGTGTTAATAATTTTTAGAACTATTAAATTGTATTTAATAAATAAGCTGTGTTAAAGAAAAAGGGGACTTTTAAACCCCTCTGCTATTTTTGCATTTTTTAATATTTTTAAGACATTTTGCTATGTTTAAGCGCTATTTATGGATTTAAATTTAATTTAAATCCAGTGGTGTAGCAATATCTATACTAAGTATCTGCCACTACTGTCAATTAACCGAAAAAAAAATACAATTAAATCTGGACCCTAGTTATCATAGACATGTAAAAATGGTTAAAAAATAATAATTGGTATTCAAATTTTATCAAAAATACCACGGTACAGATTTTTTACAGCTTCAAATTTATTTTATATTTCATACCTTCTTCAAACATTGAGTTAGCAATGTATGCCTCAGCTCTCATACAGTAGAGATCAGCCGTTTTAGATATGTCTAAAGCATCACTACAGTATTTCAACGACATTGCAGGTTCATCTGTATGTTGATAACAATGACAAAGTTTTTCTAAGGATAAGAACCTTACATGTTCAGTACTTTTCTCCAAGTCTAATGCCTATAATTGAAAAAAAAAGCAAGCTATATAACAAATGATTATTAAAAGTATTGCTCAAAATAGATATACTATACAAATAAATTATTGTACTAGGAGTAGAGATGTGATGAACTGTTTTTATTTTCGAAAACAAACCGAACAAAGATCGAGGTGTTCAGTTCGGATCGAAAATCAAACTGAAAATTGAAAATAATCGAACCGATCCAAATACCCAATAGTTCAGTTCAAATATCATTTTATGTCAATTCTATGATGTTAATTCTATTCTAACCAATACAATGTTCTATGTTGGGTTAGAGTGGCCTTGTTACAAAAAAGAAAAGTTCTATTTTTTTCACATTAGTGGGTCTCATAATCGTAAATCACAGAGTCGACCAGTTTGAGAACCTAGGTTTTTGACCTAAGCAACCTAACTTTTTATTTTTTTAATGTTTGAATTTGATAAAATATATTATAAGTTGGATTAGGTTCAAGTTTAAATAAAAATGTGTAGGTGTAAGTTCAGTTTGGTTCGGGTTCATTAATTTTACTAAAAAATTTGGTTTAAAAACTTTAAAAATCAGGGTTTGTAACATCTCTAACTAGGAGCAAATAAATGATTATTTTCTAAAAGTTGTTAAATATATATTATACATTGCTAATTTAAATAATACACAGATAAATGTACAGAACCCAATTAAATATAATATACGTCTGTTCCATTTTAGTTTAGTTAAAAATTGAAACAAAATATTTTAATTTTTACACATTTTCAAATTTAATTCATGGTAAACCATATGTAGAATTAATATTTGATTTACATTTTAATGAATGTATTATTAAATGTTTAATATTTTAATCATTACAAAACAAAATCAAACATAAAAAGCATTTTAGAAACTTAGTTTACAAATAATATAAATTATCCACCATTTGTTCAGATATAAAAACAGCAATGTCAACAAAGTTTAATTATTCAGTATTAATATTTATTATATTTTCAGATCATTGATCAATAGTTAGATAATATGTTAATTCAATGGTTATGTATATAGGTCCATACTTCAAGTTTAATAATGAATGCAAAATGAAGTGAGCCTAGTAATTTACAAATAAATATGATTGTCATTGACCATAACGTGATATTAAAAAAATCTATATCATCCGATAATAGGCTACGCAAATATGTATAAATTTAGCAATAAATTGAATGCTATAACAATTGGATTTGAAAATGAAATTACAAAATTTAAATCACCAGACAGTGCTATTCTGTTCTATTCTTAGATCAAATATAATTATAATATAATATAATTGAATCAAAATATGGTTTACCTTTTTAGAGAATTGAATACAACTGGGAAAATCTTTAATGTTGAGTGCTGACTGACTATCTACTACTAGCCGTTCAATTTTTTTCACTAGCTTATAATGTGTATGACATAATTTATGATCTGGATCTAATTTCAAACACTCTCGAATTCCTCTGTGAAACAATATGAACATGGTAATTTAATAAGGCATGAACACAAAATTGTATTTGAAATAGTTAGTATTTACTTTAAAGATTCAGATACGTCTCCTATACTATAATAGAGTTTTGATAACTTGTAATGGCCATCCGTATCATCAGCTTGAAGTTTAGTGGCTGTTCGCAAATCCATTATAGCGTGTTGCAAATTTCCAGAATTTATGTGTAACTGAGACCGTTGTTCGCGTAATGAAGGTGCCCAAGGACAGTGTTCTATTAGACGGTCCAGGGAATTTATAGCACTTTCAAAGTCTTTATTTTCTTCGTAGTATGTTACTAATTGTATATCGTAAGCAAGACCGTCTAGTTTTGAATATAAATCGTGTGCTTCTTGTGAGAAATCGCCATTGGCAAGGTACTGAAAAATCACATACATAAATATCATTATAGTTTATAATTAAATTATGGGCAAACACACACAGTAATAAATTAACATTTACTTACAACATTGTACAATTCTTTCCTTGCATCTTCAATAGAAGCCTGTTTCATGAGGACTACACCACGTTGATAACGTGCCTAATAGATAAATAAAAATAAAATAACACTAACCAATCGTTTTTTAATATGGGTAATAAAAATACTACTTACAGCGGTAAAATCTGGTTTAAGTTCAAGAACTTTGCCAAAATCGATTAATGCAAATTTAGCTTTACCAAGAGCTAAATAAACTGTTCCTCTTTTAAAATATGTTAAATAATTATCTGGATCACCCTCTGTAAAATATAATTTTACATTGTTACGTATCTAATACAAAGCATATTTTGTTTTTTTGTTATTATTATAAAATATCTAAACCAAGTAATAATCACAGCCTTGTTCAAACAATTAATAAACAAATGTCCATCATATTAACACTGGAATAAATAAAATCACTACAATTATACTTGCGATATAAATAATATATATATATGTATAAAAAATTAAGGTAATATGTTGAATTTACTGTTACAAAAAAAATACATGACTTGTCAATCATATGGAATGAGATATCAGCAAGTAGGTAGATAGTTAATATCAAATAATTATTTGAATAATCGTTTACTTGAAACTACAAAGTATTGGAAATGCAATAGGTACTTATCACAAAAACATTTGATATACTAGAGAGCTGATGTTTACTGTTTAGTAAAATAGATTAATCACAAAAATTTTTTTTTGTCGGTGTTGAAGAAAACATTGACTTACCGACTGCTGCATGATAATGAGACAAAGCGTCTTGGAGTTGTCCTCGGGCCAGAAAATCACGACCCATTTCCAAATGGTTTTCGACTTCGGAACCTGCTGGGAAAATATAGCTACTGAATAAATGGAAAAAGGTTTGCAAAAGAGGCGACTGCAGCCTCCAGAAACAGCGGCTGGCGTCCACCAAAACACCACAACTCACCACCCATAACGAAGCCCGAATAGTCCAAGGCCAAAAAGAACAGACAAGTGGAGTAGAGCTTCAACTGCATCTTGTGCCACGTATCCATCTCGGCGACTGGCAAAAGTCACAGTCTCTTTCAAACGTCTCTGACGTACCTTGTGAGGGAGAGCCCGAAGAAAACCATAAACATCCTACACTGGGAACAGGCGATACGTGTGAATGATGATTCGAGTACGCGGACGGCACCGAACGAATTCGTAGCGAACGGAGGCGGTTGCGAGGACGACTAAATCGCCGCTAAATACAACTGATAGCGGTTCACAGTGATAACAGGATTCGAGATGCGGACGCGTTCGGCGATTGGTCGGTGGTGTAACCGATTTGCAGATGACCAAACCGCAACATGTGCGCGACTAATGCAAAAACGCCAAACGCTGTGAATGACATTTTTACGCTCATATTGTTTACAGTATTTGCAAGCACCAGCCCAAGCACCTAGAGATTCGAGCGGCGGACAATCGATTTCGACAATGGACAGCCGCAGCGCACCAAACGCGACCATCGTCACGCCGCCAGGCACCGTGTTGTGCTCTCATTGGTCCATTTTATTCCGCTATCAATTCGAAATGTAAACACGTCCTGTTAATTCGCAAAAATCTCGGTGGTCCCGTTAATTATTCGTTGTTCCGGCGTAAGTAAACTGCGTTTTTGAAAGGTTATTCAAATGCAAAAATTATCAGCGTGCACTTTTATTATTGGACCACGCGAACAGCGTATTCCGTGTACGTGTATAAGTTACACGCGCATCAAACGCCAAGAGTACGGAAGGCCGCCCGACCGGAAACGGGAAATAATTAGTACCTAATAATAAAAAATATTGTTATGAAGCCTGGAACTCTGTTGCGTTATTATTTAAATGGACACGTTTCCTACAACGAATCCAATTCAATGACCTATACAGGTACCTGCTGAAAAACAATTTTAAAAATATCGACACGTATACCTACTCACGTGTACCTACTATAAACATTTAACGTACTGTCGTTTGGAGTTACTTTGCTCCGATATTTCTAGTTTTTTTTATTTTATCATTTTAGATGTATCATATAAAAAAAAAAAACTGTGCGATTCTTTAGAGTTCCCACGAGCTTGTTAAAAATGAATAGGTATACCCAATTACTTTATTTTTATTTTTTAAAAAATGGAGCAATGTTACCCTTAGGGTCTGCATACTTTGCACCACATCAAGAAAAGTCTTATAAAATAGTTTAATCATTTTGTGACTGAGGCAATGTAACCAGATCTATAAAAAAAAAACCAGCACCATTAAGAACTAAGATTAACACATAGAACAAATTATTTTTACTCAAAATGTATTTTATTGGCAAGAATAGGTCCAAAAAAGAATGATAAACAAAAAAAATCATTAAATCTTGTTAAAATCATTTTATTATTATTTTAATTTGATTAGAATTAATTAATAATTATTAAAATAGCCCATCCAGGATTATTATTAAGAAAAACCAACTGTTATTTAATCCAAAATGGAAAATAATAAATGGTGAGGAAACTTTGATCCAAAACACAATAATAAAATAGTGGCGAAAAAGATATCCCGTTTTAGTGGTGCACTGTTACCCCAATCGTGAAATTTGCTTTTAAATTATTCAAAAACTGTTTAACCACAAATCTTCATACAACATCGTTTTGGCCGCTAAATTTCTAACGCGAATAAGTTATATCTTCCCTTAAAATCCACAAGTTCTACACTCCACAAAGAAATGTTTAACAGCATAAATTGTCTACGGTGTCGCATTTGATGACGCACTGATAGCAGATAAACCTGCCACTAAATGTATGGCGGTAGAAAATACAAATTGTTATAACGATGCTATCTCGAGCGCACAAACTAAAATTGATTTATCTCCATTTCCAATGTTAAACGTTATCACTAAATTCTTTTTTTTTTTTGTGGGAGCAAAGTTAACCTGAGGGAAACAAAGTAACCGATGGTGGGTTAGTGGTTAAATTAGGTTTGTATCGAGGCTAAATACTTTGCATATTCATAAATACTTAACTCACACTAATCCTCTTGATTATAGACTACCTATTAAGTATTTACCTAATTGTTTATTAATTTATACGAGCCCTTTGGACATAAATAATATACTTGTACTAACAAATTATACTTAGGTGTACTACTACACTATCAAATATATTGTGTCAAAATTCCAATTATTCAAATTCCAAAATTAAAGTGGATCCCGTTTTTCCTATGTGTTTCCCAATTTTTCTTCGTGTTTTTCGGTTTTTCACATTTGTAGAGAAAACTTTGGAGAAAATCGAAAAACTACCTTTTTAAAGTACCTCCCCAGTGAAATTTCGTTTTAGAAATATTTGCTATACTTTATAATCGGAGTAAATTTTCTGATAGAAAAAGTATTCACATCAAAAAAACAAAAAAAATAATAAACATCTTTGTAAAACCAATACATTCCATTTACATAAATAAATATATATTTAAAATGTGGATTATATCAAATGCCTTAAATTATGTAAAATTTATATCTGTAAATCACAATTTTTTTTAAAAAGTTAATTTCTATAAGTTTTTTTTTTTTTTTTGCAAGTTTAACAATAATGTTTTTTAAACAATTTTTTGCCCGAAACGGGCGAAACAATATAAAATATATCCAGTATTCCCTTATTTAACAGGTTCGCTGCGTACAACGCCAATTGGCGTCAATAGCGTCACTATCCATGTGTGATTGGCGTCATATCTGGTATATTTTAATGTGCTCATATTTCGGTCAGCGTTAGAACCTGTGCTTTAATTTTACGTCATAGTTGTCTACGAACATTGTTAAATATAATTTTGCAAACTGTTTCTAAAAATAACCATTTGTTTTCTGTGTACCTACGATTTAATAATATTCCCTAATTACCTCATCATGTACGCACCGCGGTAAGTGCTACTAAAATATGATACGCAGCAAACGTGTTAAAGAAAAATGTATTCGAGTTTTAATACGTTAAAATGCATTATATAATAAATAGATAATATAATTAAATTAAAAAATGCTAACATTCTGATGAAAAATTTAATAATTGCTTATTAGACATTTGTTAATCTTATATCTACTAAATATATAAAGTATACTATAAAATATAAAAATGTACTATTTTTTTTTTTATAAAGTGGGAAGGGGCCCTCCGAATATGGGGGCTTTGTGCTTGTGCATCCCGTGCACAAGCGTAAGTCAGGACCTGATGACACCGTAAAACAATAAAATAAAAAATATCGTATTCGATGTACGTGGCGGAACTACAAATGATATCAAAAATATACAGCATAATAATAGATGTAAGTACAAGTATTACGTTTACAAATTATGATAACCAATGCATCACGCCACCTCAGCTATAGTTGATAAGGTAATATGTCATAGGAGAACCGATGACACAGCGGATGGATTTAGGGACATAAAGAATTATATGCGGATGCCGTTAATTATGAGTATACAAACTTTGCTACCAGCACGTTGATGGTGGACGATGCATTCTCCATGTAACACTCGTAATTCTCCTCGTCGGACATACTGGAAAATTGACTTGACGCGAAAATGAACGAATTACAATAATGTTTTTTTTTTTTTTTTTTTTTTTTTAAATTTTTTTTTTTTTTTTTTTTCTAAATTATATTTATTTATTTATTTAAATTTTAAACGGGCCAGGCCCAATTACATAGATTATTATAATAAGAATGAGTTCACAATTTATAATATTACATTCAAATAATAATTTAAATTTAACTTTTTGTTTACAATTTTGGACTTATTAAACTAACTCAGACATATACAATGTGGGTAACGATAATTAATGTATAATACAGTTTGATGAAATACAATAGCAAGCAACTATATTAAAGATATAGAAATATTTAAAGTTTTAAATTTGATTGGTTATTACGTATTATTACATATGTAACGTTCAAATTCAGTGTAGGCGGTAGTGTAAGTTTTACATTAGCGTGGTCATATTATAGAAAAATCAAGAAAATTACACATAGGGTAGCGTAGCATTTCATTTGCGACCCCGTAAAAATAGTGGGGTAGCAGTTGCTACCCCTCGCTACCCCGCAATCACGCCTATGACATCAATATTGTTAAAATGACTTATTGACATTATTGAATGTATAGTCGAAACGATAGTTTGATTATTTTTAGAATCGTATCGGTCGTGTCCTACTGCCCTAGACATCACATTCCCATTAGCATAGTTATTAATTTTGATTAATATTCACACTGAGGATCCGTCATATATTAAAAAATATATGGATTGAACAATATTTTTCAAAAAACGAATATACCGTTATTATATCGGTGCAAATCAGTTAAGAATAAACCTATTACAGTATTATGTGCTTAAAAAAAATTTGAACATACTAGGTACGCCTGAAAACGTTAATTTAGTAATAACAATGACACTTTCAGGAGTTTAACTGGCAATATAATGTACATGATTTCGAGGCGTTTTTGAATGTAGAGAGCGATCTGTTGGTTTTACTGAACGGTTTAATAAGTTCATTTATATGGATAGTTCAGTTCGCAGGCGCTGTTATCACATAGCGACCGTAACGAATACTGGTCATTGGTCAGTGTTCATCGTCAATTAACGGCATTCCTAGTTTAACTTCCTTAACAAAATTGTATTCCAAATAAATATTTTATTGACAAATACATTTCCGTTCAAACAATTTTCCCGATTCGTATATATTGTAAGTTGTAACTAATAACACAGTGTAAAAATATTAACATAACATACAGAATTAAAAACAGAACGAATTTAATTGACATAGTTTTAATTTTCGAGATAAAATCGTCATAATGAAAATATGTATTGTATACCTTATACTCTATAATTGAACCATATTTAAAAATTCTACTAGATAGCGCTGCAAGTCACCTTGACCGAATTGACATAACCGAAAGCCGGACTAAATATTAGATTAATTATATAGTTGGCACCTCGTCTATTATTGATTATTGATTAGTATATTTTAGTTATATACCTACATTATATTTATTAATACATATTACGTATTATAATTTATTCGTATATGATAATGAGTGCTGAGTATAAGACTCGAATTAATAATATGTTAGTAATTTTCTTATTTGATAGAATTTCTACTGTTCTATTTAAAACATAATTTGTACAACTATTTACTATATGAATAATAATCTACATGAATTAGCAACAATGTATAGCTGCATACATCGTAAAACTATATTTGTGTTTTTAAATAGTTCATTAATGCACGTTTGAAACAGAAACAACGACTTAGTTTTTAACAGTAAATGACTGAACTTGGTACATTGCAACAATAGATTAGATTATAATACCTAGGTATAGATAGGTAGACAGTGAATTCATAAATTAGAGGGAAAAAAGTGGGTCACTCAGTATGTTTATTTTTTTTATTCAGTTTCAATTCGAATTGTACAAAAAATTTGAGTTAAAGACAGAGATTATTTATAGGTATTAGATACTAATGACTTAGTTTTTTTTTATTGGAAAAACTATTTTACTTTAATATTGAAATTGTATTTTTAATCTTAATTTTCGTGTAACAATTATGGTTCTAAGCCCTCAATTAATTGATTTAAATATTTTGGTGTACTAATAATGTACCTACCTACCTACCAATATACAATATTTTTGAATTTATCCCAAAACCCAGTTGTGTCTCTTCAAATGTTTTGGTTTCATAATAATTGCCTAATATATAGATAATTTACAGGATTTCAATTTGAGCTGACATGTTTCTAAGGTGGTCATCGCCAATAAATCGAAATCTGAGTAACCTAAGACCCTCTACACCAATATTGGTAATCTAATTCATGTGCAATCTAGTCATATGGACAGTGTTTTTTTTTTGTCTGCATTCGACAAGTGTTTTACCGTATGGTCGACGCCACACGATTTTGTTTTAATCGTTAACTTACGTGCAATGTTTTAGATTCTGAGCGGAGCGAGAAATGTATTGGTTTTACAGTGATGTTTATTCCTTTTTTTTTCTTTAGACAACTTTTCTATCAACAATTTTGTCTCAATTTTCAATGATAGCACTTTTTCTGAAAGGAAATCAGACTGGGGAGATACTTTAAGGAGGTTATTTTTTTTGATTTTCCAAGGAGTTTTCCCAATAAATGGGAAAAACGGGAAAATAGATACAATATTAAATAAATATTATCAAAGAAAATATATAATGCATATGTAATTATTTTACCATAGTTTGACATATATATTGTTGACAAAGCAACACTATCAACCGAACTCCGCTCAGAATCGTTTTTCGTTAGCATAATGGTTTATCGTTGCTTACAGATACACATTAAATTACCTATTACAGTGGCTGTACCCGTCCCCATTATCCTATGACGGTTTTTTTTAAATTTTTTATTTTTAAATTTTAACAAAAATTAATAACTAATGAGTGAAAACCAAAACTGTATACCACTACTTATGGACCGCTGAGAGCAAATCTATAAACACAGGTTATAGACCTCAACTATACCTAACATACTTGTCGTTTGCACAATCCTATTTACTAAGTAATAACTCGAATGTCGTTACCGACAGCACGACCAGAAAATACAGAAAGAAGACGAATATTATGTTATATATTGCGCGCGTGCATGTGGATATTATATAAAACTGTTTAAAACACTTTCACTTGTACTCCTTCCTATTCAAGGTCAGTTAGATGTGACTATACGCATTACATTTACCATAGAAAATTATACGTAAACTAACTCTACGACGACAAAATCTCTTTTGAAAACATAACACAGTGATATACTTACTCAGAGCCTGATTTATAATTTTTTAGGCTCGGGACAAAAAAATAAAAAAAGGCCTATTTTTAATCAATTTAATACGAATATACATTATCTCATACTCATATAATTTGTATGAAACTGAAAAAAATAATTTATGTTTTTACAAGTATTTTCGACTGTGTAAGCTTTTTTTTTGGTAATCTTCAATTTTAAGGATTAATTAAAATTAAAAGAATAATTAAATCTAGTAGTTGGACTCCTGATCCACATGGGCTCTGGACAAATACCCACAATTTCCTTGCGTAAATAGGGCCCTGTATCTACTTAATATCATTGGGTTTGGTTTAATCAGTGCTTGCAAGAAAAGTCTTCAGAAGGACGCGTTTCTTTGATTTAGTTCTCTTGTCGGGAATTTATCGGGAACGGACCTGCGAAGAAAAGTGATATCGTTAATTTATTTTAAGAGCACGAACGATTTTGTTTTCGATCCTTTTCTGATCGATGTACCTATCTAATTTAAATAATTTTAATAACCTTTAAGATTTTTTAAGATTTGTGTAAGTAAATGTGTAAGTTTGTGTGTGTAAATTTTGTGTAAGTTTGTCCCGATGTCCCGATGTGAAGGTCATCGGTCAGTTAGTTGTTTACGGAGTCGATAATACATTGCAGTTTATTAATAATAAAAATGTATACAAATTATAATAATTTTAGATTCTGAGTGGAGCGAAGAAGCTTATAGTTTTACATAGATGTTTATTTTTTTTTCATCTGTTAATAACTTTCTCAGGTTATTTCTCATAAAATTTGAAAAACCGAAAAAAAAAAACGGAAAAATATACGAAATATATTACTAAAATATTACGATTTTTTTTTCTGTGCACAACTTTTCAACCAGCAATTTTACTCCAACTTATAATGACAACAATGTTTCTAAAGGAAAATTTTACTAGGGAGGTAGTTAAAAGGGGTAATTTTTCGATTTTCTCATCAAATTTGAAAAAATGAAAAAGTATGTGAAAACAAGGAAAAACTTAGGAAAACTGAGAAAATCGCTACAATATTATACAAATATTATTAAATAAATTACATAAAGTCTATTTAATTATTTTATTACAAAATTGCATGTATATTGTTGACAACGCATCACTATCAACTGAATTTCGCTCAGAATCGTTTTTTCGTAAGCAATGGTTTTATCGTTGCTTACAGGTATGCATTAAATTATCTATAACAGTGGACGCACCTGTCCTTATTATCCTAGGGACGTCTATTTGACATTTTTATTTGAGGAACGCAAATGTTCCTTAATCAGGAACGAGGAATGGAATAAGGTGGATTCTAACATAATAAACGCGAACTCGGATCGATTCCATTTTAAAATAAACTTTCCACGCACCGGGTCAAACGAAAATTGTTCCGGTACATGTTGCTGTTGGTATAATGTTATTGATTCCCGTATTCCGGTATCCGTTTAACTTTCGAAGTTAACGCCCTTCCGTCCGTCCGCGACATTGTTACGCGCACATCGTGTCAAGAAAAACAACATAGGCAAGAACAGATATTATGATATTTACGCTGTGAAATAGATAGCCACGAGATAATGTATTTTTCTCGTGTATACACGATACAACGCCACTTGTTATTGTAATTACTATAAAATGTAATATTTTATTCCCCATTGGTACGTTGCGATATTATTAATGTACCGTCGGTTTAATCTAGTGTGTTCGGTACCTAGTATAGAGCAGTGGCCATTACAAAACACACGTCAATGAAAACCGTGAGAAAATTGACCTTTTTTTTATATGGCATTATATGTTTCAGCTAGCTTTTCACCGACAATACAAATATATTACGTATTACGTACGAATATTCGTACACCATCTGCATTTTTTATGCGATTCGCTCAAAAATAATATTGCGTATTTAAATTGAATTAATCCCGTAGAGTGTTCGACACTCATTACAATTTGTTGGGATGAATACAGATTTACATATTTTAATATGTTTTTTACTCGCAATTAAATTTTACGAGGTAATTTATTCGGTTAGGTTAACCCTGTACCTACTCGATGCGTCATATGCCGTCGCATCGTCAAGGTAGTGAACAGATTACTAGAAAATGATATACATACCTATTAAAAAATAATACTATTTATACAATTATAAAAAATAATAACAAGGCGATGAACAACAATATAATAATCTACAAAATCAAAAGTCTGAATCGTCTAAAAGTCTAAATTCCCGAAAAGACTTAAAATCTTTTTAAGAACTATTTACGAAATAAAAAAAAAAAACGTTATTAATACATTTCTCAAATATTATACAGTTTTTATGGTAATTGCTTTGTCCATTCAAATTTTAAAATTTTATGATTATTAACGCAGTATAATATAGTGTTGTAATCTCAAAAAAAACCCATTTTTTTTCTACTACGACAGATTTGTTCGGGGGGTTTTCTAATATTGGTATACCGAGATTATTTTTGCCTACCGGATATATTTTAAATTGGTCAACTTTTCAGAGGCCATTAAAAACCGGATACCTATAACATACCTTATAATATAATATTATCCTTGAATTTTCTTACGTTTCGTTGATATAGGTTTTAAACAGTACCGAGCAAAATGTGTGTGAATAACTAACGCGTATTTTCAAGGAATCATAATCCTCGCAGTGTTAAAAAAAAAAAAAGAATATAGGAAATTAAAAGTATGAAATGGATAAGTATACCTATCGGTAATTATTGGCTTGAGCCGGTCAATATAAAACTGTTTGAAATAAACACTAATAACAATCGTTAACAATTAAAATTTCGTGTTGTTTATTTTGTTTTTGTTTTTTTTTTTACATTACATATAGGTGAAGGTTCTGTCGAAGGTTCGGATCGGAACCCAAACATATTGGTCTATAATAATACCTACTTAATATTTAATATAATAATATACGCTATACTGCAGCCACTAACCATTTTTTTTTTTGTAACGTACCAATTTGTTATTTTATTGTCGATTTCTGTCGTGTTCCGCATACAAACGTTATTATTTTAATGTATTGTGCGTATAGATGTTTATCCATTTCGAAAAAAATAAAACGTCTTCTGTAAGATTTGAAAATAATAAATACCCGTAATATACCTACCTATCTATAAAGAAAAAACTCTCTCGTGCCACACTAGTCGCCGCCGTTCGCGCGATGAGTGTAATAACTTTACTGGAATTTTCACAACACGAAATTTTCAAGGTCGATTTAACGAACCCTATCCCCGAGTACAACGACTGCCATAGTAAATAAAATTAATGAACGGTATTTTTGCTAGTAAAAAAATGCATTTGACTAAGTACTTGCATATGTAAATATGTAAATGTAAAAGGACAAATATTGAAGTAAGTACCTATAATATCCACTGTATATTTAGAGCTTAGCGATCAAATTTTAATCCAATGGATCGTGTGTCCATACACTAATTGTTTACCTGCAGACTCCAGTACAAGGCCGCTACAGGCTATAAGGTCCTAAACACATTTTCGCTATCTATAAACTTTTGACGGGCGATTATTAAAGTATAGTGTATGGATAGAAATAAAATTGAAATTCTATTTGTGTGTCTTTCTGTCTATTTGTTCGCTAAGAAATCCTACAATTTTATTCTGATCTTGATGAAAGTTGACAAAGCAAGACCAAGATCGCTATCTACTAATTATCTTGAAATTCGACAATTGAAGCCACGATGTAAAACCCGTGGCCAGCAAAAGCCTTAGAAACGACCGGCCAAAGCCTTAGAAGTAACTTTCGTTTTATAATAAAATATTCAATTATTACCAAAAGTGGTTTTTTTTTTATTTATGTGAAAAATAATTTATATAAGTACCACTTATAGATGAAAAGTTAACAATCACTATTGTATTTACTTTTTTTTTTGTATCAGACATTTTTCAGTATAATAGAATTTCAGCTACTCACCTGTGTATCATAAAAAACATAACTTTCTTTATGCTCAATAGAAGATTAGATTCTGATCTGCATTAATAAAGCATAGATTATCGGTACGAAATAAAATATAGACGAGTTATTGCATTGTTAGAAGTGTATAGTGTATATAGGTAAACGGTGCACCATATGGCCCAGTGATGCCCAACCTTTTTTGAACATAGTAATGAAAAATTAAATTTACATTATTAGTGGCTCACTCGAAGGCAATATTTTACTAATGTGGGGTGGCCGAAGAAAAAATGTTGGGCATCGCTGCCTTAAAGGGTGATTGGCACAAGGTTTTTTGGTATTTTTGAAACGGAAAGTGAATTTTCTTTTTTTTTTATTAAGTTGTGGGTCACCTAGGTGACACGGATGAAAATACAATTCTCATTATTTAATTTGGTTGTTACAGATGTAAGGGAGTTTGCTATTTTTAAAAGATATAAATTGCCGCAGAACAACAACGGTTAACTGCGATCGGGGTATGGATGGAAATGCAAACACTCGTTGCAGTTCAATTTGATTTATTTTATCGATTTCTATTTTTGAAACGATTGTGCTCGGCAAATACCGGGTAACCCGTCCAGTTTATTGCAATATTATTCTACATGCTGAACAGTAATTATAATATATGATATATACATATAGCATATAACGTATAATATATGTGTGTGTGTGTGTGATGGTCTCAAGACGGTTATAGAATAATATTTAGTACAGTACGAACACAAATTCGGTCTTTATAGCCAGTGACTCCGTGAGCATATTTCAAACCATACAAGAAAATTATTAAAAAATTCCCGCTCTTCTTCCCCTTCCCTCTTTTCACGTATTTCTAGGGACGAGCAATTGCATTAGGGAGACGCATATAGGTAGTTCACGGCGGTGCCGCTGCAGGGTATAGCGATCAAGTCCGAACGTTTTCAATAGTATTGCCCATCAATACAGGCAATTGCAAATACATCGCGTCTACAAATGTAACCGTATACTTACGCAGGAAAACTCTTACTATTTCTTTCGTAATAACCTTCTTATTTAACATACCAAAATACCCATACCATCAATCACGCCGCGAGTATATTATAATTTACAATGGTACGCGCAATCAAGAAACACAGTATTACACTTTTGTTTAGATTTTCTGTTGGCTTTCTCCGCGATGGAAATCATTTGCATCATAATATTTGCATTATCGGAATATAATAATATAAACGCGAAACCTATACTGCGGCTGTAATACAAACGGACATTTTGCCTACTTAAAATGAATTACCGAGACGAAAAATCACCGCGAACATCGTAAACCGTTTATATTGTTATTGTGTTATCACGGAAAATCGACGACGTGCAAAATAAAATTAAAAAAACACCCGTGAGCAGCAGCACTCCGTTACTATAGTATGGAGTCGAATTTTCTCCAGTCTGTTTTTTTACTATAGAATTATTCATTGTAAAATAATAAATAACCGATATTATAATAATTCAATACTTTATCTAATATCTATCTAATATGTGTATACTTATACAACTATACTAAGTAAGTTTTTCCAGAAAAAAAAAATGGTGAAATTTTAATATAGAAATTGTGGAAGCGGGGGGTCGAAAGTTAAAACTACAAATAGACATTGGAAAAAGCATAAGAAATCTTTATCGTAATTATTGCTAAACAGCCCGCAGCTTCGTCTATGTCCGCGACTATATTTTGATTCGGATTTGTCTTCAGCGGGTTTCGATACCTACTAATTGAATTTTGCGCGGTTGAACTCGAGTATATACGGGTAACGTTTTTCGAACCCATTTGATAAGAAATATGTTTACGAGCTTGTTATAGTAATCAATACTATATGTTTAGGTATAATAGTATTATAGTGCATAAAGGAGGTGATGCACGTAAAAGCTCCTCCACGTCTCGGGGTCCTCGGTCCTCGACGTCTCACGGACACGTATACGTATATTAAATATATTTCGAGATATTGACTCTTCGATTAGCACGCACATCGCACACGAAACACTCGTATTCGGTATATTCGTCGTAAGATTGTGTAGGTAAAATATATCGTATGTATACTCTGTGTATGTCTGTGGGATTTGACAATTTCTTCAATGGATATCGTCAAATCCTGCACATACACCCTGTATGGAAGCGCAAACGAACTCGAAGGGGAAGTATATCCGGTTATTATTTTTTTTTTTTGGTTTTTTTTTCGTAACAGGTCGCCACAAAAGTATAGTCTGTATAGTTGTTAGTCGGACCGCCTCCTTCCCACACCTTATTATTTACTTTATATTCCTACTGTAGGCCAGCACCGCGACAGTGCGTCGTATTTTTTATTATTATTATTATTTTTTATATATATATATATATATGTAATTATATCGTATTATTATATATTCACAATGCACACACACACACGTCCGACACGACTAGACGTTCGCTCTTTCCCGCACCGATACACAGGTATATTATACCCACCTAACTACCTATACTTTCCCTCCAAATATCGGCCCGTCTATAAAGCGCGCTCCGCTGGCCCGCCGGGTCGCGTTTACTATTCGTCCGCCGTCCACGCGACACACAGACACCTGTACATCGCAAACCTCATCTGACCTAACCGAACCTATACGCAATAACCTCCGCGTCCCGCCGAGCACGAAAAACCCCGACCGCTCACCAAGCGCTATAGGTACACCGCAGCAGCCGCAGCAATCATGCGCCGCACCACAGTGACAGTGGCACTTTTACTGGCCGCGTTTTCCGCGGTCGCCAGGGCGGCCATCATCAGGACCACCGGCGTCGACTTGCGTAAGTACCTAACTGCTTGTCCACCTGTATAATATCGTACGCGAGTCGGCATCAAACCCGCTGGCGGCGTGAAGTTTTCTCTGTCTGTCTGACGAACTACGTTTTCGTAAAACCGCGCAAAAACCAGAGCCCAAAAGCATCAGCAGCTACCACTAATAACTATATTATAACACGTTATACTCGACGTTCCTGCACATCGTAGTTTCCTTTGACAAATACATCTAATGATAAAATACCCGTCCGCCCACACGCTTAATTTGATCACGAAGCAAATGCTTGATGTATCCATTTACGCCGCCATTGAAAAACGGGTCCGATGTGTAGGTGTAGATGAAGTGAATGTTGTCTGTTTTAAATGACAACCAGTTTGCATTACAAAAAAAAAAAAACTAGAAAAAAACAGGTTTTTTTGTTTTGTTATATTTACGTTTCACACGAAGTTACATAATCAATTTTTACGAACATTTTTCATTTTTTGTAAAAATATTTAAGAACATTTTGATTTTACCAATAAATTGTCTATCGAATTTAGATTTTATTATTCACATACTATAATGATAATTGACCTAAATTTTTATTTTTGACAAACACGTCGTGTAGGGAAAGTTTTAAATCTGTATTCTGAGACGACCCAGATGTATACTATTATACGTGCACTGTTCACTGTTTGATCAAAAGGACACTACCTCACGCATATTCAACGTAAAATTGAATAGATTATTTTCACATAAAACCCGTTTTAATGAAACATGTTTTGTGTTTATAAGTTATAATACTACATTGCTACAACAATCTCAATAAAAGCATATTATAATCAGTAGCTGTGAATCCAAGGGGAGCGATAAGGGCGATCGTCTCCCCCCCCCCCGTTCACTCTTCAATATACTCTTAACTTGATTCATCATTGAGCTTGTAATAAATGCTAAAATGCATGCCTGATATGCATTTTCAAAATCACTTCCACCCTCTTCGTTGTCCTTCTTCTCCCGGACCCACTCCTGGTTATGAGCGCCAGGTTTTAAAAATCGGAACGGGTGCATGACAGAAAGGGTAAATACATATAGCTACTCGTTAGATTAAGATACTTATGTGACAGATACTATTATCATCTGCAACAAATATGTGGTATCTATAGCCATCAAATAGGTTACAATCCCAGTGGTAACGATAGCGTCGGTACTGTTAAATATTGCAAATTTATTATCAATTAAATCGATTTTTTCAAGCGTAAAAATTAAATAATGAACTGTAATTAAATTATATTACATCCATATTCTAAATCCGTTTGCCCTCTAAAATGTTCTGACGGGTGTTCAAGCTCTCGAAATATAAAAGTTAATGAATTATAGCCGTAGATTTATTTTAGAACCCGAAAATCGTAAGCGGTCGTGTATTCTACGTTTATTTTCTCTTTGGATACCTGTATAGCCTATATATGTATTACATACTACACACCAATAATATACACCGTGAAATCGTTAAACATTTCCTCAATTCATTAAAACCTACTAGGTAACCTATTAGGTATTATAGTATTAATATTTTATGAAAACTTTTAAAACAAAATACAGGCAAAATAATTTTATATTAATGCTTAAACAATAATAATTGTTAATTTAACCAATTCTTCTTGCCTATCTAGGAAATTAGTGGAAAATTGTATTATTCGTGTTTATCAATTTTTAAGTACATTAAATTTCTGATACGTCTTACAACGAATGGATATAATAATGTTTAAAAACTCGATCGAATAGTTCGCGGATAATTAAAGGCACGGTGTTCGTTGGCAGTGCGCATAACACGACAGAGTGCAGGGAGAGTTTAATATGGACGAGGAAAATGGATTAAAAAAACGAGGCGTGTATCTACGATATAGTAACACGATGTGGAACTTTTAAAATACTCGTACTTTTGTCAATGGGTACAATGGGTATTCGAATTACGTCCGAATTTTGTTGTATAGTAATTTTGTCGACGACAATCCCGAGTTTGTATGAATCACGATGGAAACACGTGTTAGAAAATCAACGTCGCGGATTTACGCGGGACACAATTAGCGTTTAGTTGTTGTTGTTGTAGTTGTCACGTTTCATCGGCTCATGATTAGTTTGTAAATGGAATTATTAAATATTTTACCGAATGAATTAGAAATAAAATAAAATGGCCGCCTTATTACGATTTGATTAAAATTGTTGATGGCGAGAACGCGAAAGTTATTACCCGTGTACGGTACACAATTTACATTATAACTGAGTACACTATGTAGGTGTATAGTACATAATTAACTTGAAATATTTGGAAATAATTAACTAAGGATGTCGACTGATTTCCATTTTGTTTACATATTATTACGTTTACATATACTTCCATAGAATAATAATTGCTAATGATTGCATTGTTCATGTTCTATAATAATAATTAATAATTATAATACCTATTTATTTATTTATTTATTTATTTTTACTATTTTTTTTTTTTAATTTTTTTTTTTTTTTTTAATAGCGTTATAGCCAAAATGAAACTATTAAACAATCTTTTTTTTTTTTTTTTAATAACATTAATGTTAAAACTTCCCGTACGATGATGTTTCATGGTCACGGTGTGTGTAATATACACAATTATTATTATGGATGATCAATGTTGAAAAACTAAACGTCCTTCCGCTCGTATAACTTCCCTATTTCAGTGTATATTATATAAAGCGTATATTCGATAAATTTAATGTACATATATATATGTTGAAAACGGAAAAAAAATAAATATCAACGCGCCTTCTATTACATCGTAGTAAATTTATACCGTTTTATACTAATTTACGAATTGATTCGAAATAGATCGAGTTGCCGCGGTATAAATTCGAAATACCGCCGTCGTTCGTTCGGATTCAATATATTATTGTTTTTTTCCTTTTTTTTTCCTTTTAACGGAAAACGTCCGCGTTTTTACCTGTACTATAGAACGCGCAATATAGTATTACTATTCTCGACACAGCTGAAACGCACTAACGCTATAAGCAAAACTAATTTGCATTTGAAAATATCAAACCGGTGTCAAATCGGTACGGAACACAAGAATATAATTACACATTATTATTATTAGGTATAATAAATATGTACCGTTTAATTTATTAACAATGTCGAAATCGAATGTATTTTTTTTTTTAATTACATATTATTGAAAATATTACATATTCGGTAATTGAAAAATAAAATTGATATTATCATAATTCGTTCGACTAGTTCTTGCAGCAGTGTTTGCCCGTTACTCTCGGCGGTAAACAATAATTACATAAAGTTTCGAAAAATCCGGTTTTCAAACTCGTATTTACTTGACACAGTTACACGGACGTTTATTAAATCGGTTTTCTCAATACCCGCGTCTGCTGCAAACAAAACAAATACGTTAAACTTAGCAAAATAGTGCCTATAGAAAATACGTATACACTTTCGGCTAGTTCCGAATTACCCATATCTACGTCGAAACTACGTTTAAAAATGCGGACTTTTCGCCCGGTCGTTCCCCATCACAGTTTTGATGGGAAGTGATGCCGGGTACATTGGTTTTATTTTTGTTATTTCCACGTTATCTTTGCGAAAAAACGCGACAATATAATACTGTATTGTACTATAACCTTACCAGGTTATCGAGCTCCGCTTAGAATCGGTTTTTTGATTTCGATGATTTATTATCTTTGCTTTCAGTATGTAAACGAAACTATACCCAATAATATCATATAAATAAGCTAAAGCTTCAAAACTTCCTATTTACAACACACCCATATCGATGGTGCGAAATACGTCAGGCTTTTTTACGATTCCGAGTGTAACGAAAAAGCTATTACAGTTGTATTGAAATAATATGTCGTTTGTTCACGGCAAACACTTTTTCGGTTAGTGGAAATGCTGCTCAGTTTTCTTTTTCATCGTAACTTAAGAGATGCGGATTTTTCGCTTGACGGTATATTAAATTTGAAACAATTTTTCAAATTCTTAAAGATTTTCCACAAAATTGCTTTTAATATTTTTATTTCCCCAACACTGTTTTGCTTGTAAGTAAATGTTCTATTTTTTCAAGCCAGATCTAGAATGATGCAGAATTTCTGCCCAGTGGTATCATGTTTGAAACGTGTATCGAAATTTTCAATAGTTCGCGCGTTATGAACAAACCCTATATAAGTTCTTTTCCTCGAAAAACAATTTTTCGGCTAGTAAGAGTAGACTAAATTATTCGCATCGTACACCGTAAAAGATACGGATTTTTCGCCCGATAGTGAAGACTTTATGATGCGAAAAAAATGTCGCCTGTGAATTTCCTACCGGGAGTCCAGACACGGTTTTAAAACCGTCGGTACGGGTGTTCCGTAAACAACACCTGCATGCGTTCCGTAACTGGGTGATTGGGTGTCTGGCCCAGGTCCAGGACCAATTATTTCCAAACGTGACTCTATACATAGATAAACACCGGTAATTTTACACCCGGGTACATAACGTCTGCGAATTGGCACACGCGGCTGGGGCGGCTAACAATATGAAATTGCCATCGTTCTCCTCGCTGCACAGATTATCGTATTTTGAAATCGATGTATAAGTATAGACAGGTTATCCTACAGTATAATCGGGAGAGAGTTTGTCGCCGCGACGGTCGGGTTTTCTCTGCGCGCGAAAGACAATGAAAAGCGGTAAAAAATAAAAATACGAAAAAGAATTACGCGAACGTAATAAAAAAAAAAAAAAAGTTAAAAAATTACTCGCGGGGTATTTGTTATTATTATTATTATAAAAATAAAATTTACACGCATTGATTATATTGTCACGGGGGAAAATTTCACATTTCACATATTATACATAATAATAATATATATTATATAGGTACTTGTACAAAAAAAGGTGTACGCGTGCACTCCGAGTATATTGTATGTATCTACCCAGTACTCGTAGTTACAATGTTATCTATGTAATATTACGATCATAGCGATAGACGTGTTGCCTGTAGCAAAACAAAAAGAAAAAAAAATTAAAATTAATGGTTTCACTCTGTATAGTACAATGTATACCTATGTTTTTTTTTTTTTTTTTTTTTTTTCTGTGCTCGGATCGTTACACTTTCATTATGCGTGCACCGACGTCTCGTATAATATTATAATAAGACGGCATATTATACTGAATAGGATTAATGACCGCGGGTTGGACGAGGTCGGAAGAATGAAAAAAATTAGAATAAAGACAAAAAAAACCGACAGTGTTTATGCCGCATAATATTATTATTATTATTATTATTATAACCGCGATTATACGAGTAAATATACTAGTAAAATTCGAAAGCGAATACGTATCGAGTAAAAGTTACTTATGCCGCAGAAAAAAAAAAAAAAAGACCACAAGACACATTCTATCTACAAGCCTATACCACAACTGCGGTTCCCGAATTGTTTTTTTTCAAGCATCCCTACATTTAGACAAATCGCCTCACGCTTCCCGTAAATTAATGTGATTGAATAATTTCATTGACGTGGAAAACTATTGTTTTTGCGTTTACTCTCCGCGTCTGTTAATGGTATCGAAATCAGGAAGCAACGTTGTAATAACTTCACTTGCAGCAATTACTCGCAACCCACGCAGCATTATTCGGACCGATACAATTGGATTACGGCTACTCCTTGAATGTCTACGATTCGCACGAATGTTGTTTCGGCAAATTCGTTTTTTGTATGCCGTCTCGGGTTCTAAAATCCTAAAAGTCTATGTGGGCGAATAGACAAACGTGCACAATGTATTTAATTCGCGACTCCCTTGTTAATCATCCTGTATAATAACATTATTTTGCCGGAAAGTCCGTCTGCCGCAATAACCGTGTTGTTAAAAATAATACAAGAAAATATTTTTTTTTTTTTTCAGTCAGTTTTAACGACCCTGAATCGACATTGTGTGCTCGTCAGCACGCGTCCGTGGATTGCCACTAAAATGCGCGTACATAATATTAGTATAATTTACGTTTTCTTGAAGGTCAAATAAACCGACAATAATAACTATGAAATAGCAGCTAGGCACCTATCAGAAATACACGCAGCCGAAACACAATCTATGCGCGTATCGTCCGAGATAATAAAATCTAGTGAATTTATGTAATTATAATACGAATGTTGCCGAATCAGGGTTGTAAAAGAAAAAGTTTCATTTTTTAAATTTTTTTGTAAATAACATGGTATAATTATCATAATTATTTTATAGCAAAATAACAATCGAACAAAATATTACTTCTTCATCCCAACGTATAATGAGAACTGATTATTTTCATAATAAATACCTAGGAACTGTAAATATTATTGTTTTTTTCACCGTTTAGAACATAATATTAGTTTTTGAACATTTTAAACGTTAATGTGTCAAACGTACCAAACATAGGGACTCGTTTTAAACACTACGTGACCCTTATTTGTTGAATTACATACGTCGAATCTTACAGCGTCCACGGAAAACGTATACCCAATAACAATGCAATCTGAATAACAATATAACATCATCACCATATTATTATAATTTATAACCTTTCTGTTTGTTTCATATGTATGTACATAATAAAACGTTGTTTTTTTGTTGGAATTGGTCAGTTTTTAACGTGTCGTTTTTATTATTTGTTATACAGCGACTTACACCGACCCGTGCAAAAGAAACGACAAGGACTTTAGCGGATGTCTGAAGAGAACTCTCCAATATTTGATCCCGAAATTCGCCAAAGGTAGGTACTGCTTACTGGTATACGTATATTTGTATACTCATCATGACCACGCGAATATTGTCAATAATTAATTATTTAACTATAATTCGCCGTTAATATTTTAGAAGGAATTCCTCAGCTGAACATCACATCACTGGATCCGTTCTACTTGAACGAATACCTGATGCATTTTGAATCTACGCAAATCGAAGGAAAAGCTCTGTTCAAAGACGTTTACGACCACGGTTTAGGTTCAATCAAAATTGTCGATGTCAGGTTAGTTTCGGTTCAAATAATTAATTACACATGCAGTTCGCTCCTACTTCGGGGGAATTAATTCCACCTTGAACCGTGGATACTATCGAATTAATAAATAATTATGAATTATAATATAATGACGCAATGAAGTTTCTACCGCTTTACTTTTTTGTAATGATCTTCATAACGAAAATCTCGGTATTAACATCGATCATCGATTGAAAACTCAATATACTGCAGGATATTCGGATGATTATAAAATATTTAGTCGAAACATTTTTCATTTTCTAGAGCTCTCATAGAAGACCCGGAAAAATTAGAATTGGAAATCGAATTTTACATGCCAAAAGTAGTGTCCAACGGTAAATTCAAGGCTGAAGGAAGAATCGGCCAGATCCCAATCATGGGCAAAGGCGTATTCAACGTGACGTCGTGTAAGTGCCTTTGTTTATTGTAATCGACGTGATTACCGTTTATCAACGGGTTTCGACTGTTAATCGAATATTTCGACGAACGAAAACGTGTTTTCAAAGTTCCGTTTTTATTGCGTATGTACACAGATGACGTGACCGGGTCATGGTTGTTGAAAGGCATCGCCGTCCAACTGGACGGACAACGGCATATGCGCATTAAGGATGTCGGCATGAAATTAGATATCGGCGACATGAAAATATACGCGACCAACATGATAAATGGAAGTCCCGAATTGAGTAAGTACAATAACGTTATACACGACAAAACGTGCGTACGGTGTGCGCTGTGTCGTGCTAAGAGAAAGCTGACGAACACATAATATTATACTCGTATATAATATACCTGTTAGTTTTTATTGCACTATAACCCATGCACTCCTATGTAACACGTCGAAATTGTGCGTTTGTTCTAGGCCAAATGGCGTTAACCTTCGCGAATCAATTTTGGCGCGTCATATTCCAAATCCTGATGCCGTACGCCGAAGAGGGTTTCGAAAAAATCACCAGACCCATTCTCAACCAAGTGTTCCTGGAGGTGCCCTACGACCAGCTGTTCCCGCCCAGCCGCAAATAAACCCTCCCCTATACATTATAGAAAGTGGCGCATCTCTCAGACTTGTACATTAATTTTCTCTCCGTATTAGTTTTTTTTTTCTTTCTAGGTTTAGGTATATAATACGTGTACGTTATAATATTCTTGTTATAAAATAACGCGTTACCGAGAGTATTGCTACTTCAAATATCCGACCAGTTATTTATTACGTTAAGATTAGTACTGTAACTATCCGCATGACGGTATTTAAAGCTATAAGTAATTATAAATTATTAATAATATTATTTTATTGTATATGTGTAAGAAAACCGCACAATATATTAAACTGAATTTTGTTTTCTATATAATATATTATATTGGCCATGGATAAAAATAAAACTCCTCGACCATCTTAGAAAACTATATTTCGCGTAAACCTTATACGATTGTTAATGCACCTTCCGAGAACCTAATCAGTGTATTGAAAACATAACAAGGCGTACCAAGATAAAAGTGTACAAAACTAAAATTGCCTGTCGCGTGTTTGTACTACCACTCAGTGGCGGATCCAGAGTTGAATTTTGGGGGAGCTCTTAAAAAAAATTACAACTATAAGCAAGAAAAAAAATCCAAAAATACTGGAGATACGTGCAGCCACTGTTGTAGATGAGAAGTTCAGTAGATGGGACACATAAGGTTGTTGAATTTATATGTGTAAGCACCGGTAAACTATAGCCAACTTATTTTTTGATTGTTGTGAGATTTCTGGTAAAAAATGTTGGCAAAAAAAAAAAAAAAAAAAATACAACACAGTATACAGTCAATACGTTTATCGCTCCGCTCCGCTTTTCTTCGTTGCGAATCTTGTATTATTATATGCGTTACACGTTTAATTATGTGTGGGAGTAAAAACTTTTGTTTAATCTATGGGCGTGTGTTCAATTTTCATAACAATATTGCGTTGTTATCGAACTCTGATTATTCTGTCACAACAATAATATTCGACGCGCGGTGAATTTTTACGTGTCCCATTCGGACGGCCTTGTGTATGTTTAACAACATGGGTGGACCGCCCGTAACTCGATTGTAAAAACTCTTTTCGCATAATAATTGTAATGGAATTGCCGAAATCGCACGACACGTTATTTAAGAGGTACATTTTATCCGCGGTGTCGTCGTAAGGGCGCTAGTTATTTTCATTTAATTCACTATAGTCAAATAATTATAATATTGTAACCGGTCGACGAAAAACCGTACGTTTACAAAGGGATAACTATCAACAACATAAGTTGTATGTAAATGAAAAAAATTAAGCACGTCGCGATAGTATTACACACGTTCGGTTCTTTTTAACGCGTCGTGCGATTTCGGTAACTCTGCTAGAGAACAGACGAAAAACGTTGAACATTTTCAGTTGAACCGCAATAGCACGAAAAATATTTGTTCTGACGACACGGGACTACGTCCGGTTTAACGGCTAATTTGGATGTTTTCGAAATGACGAATTTACAATTTTTTTTCGAAAGGTTCGCGAAAATTGCCTAGCGCAACCCCCGATAATAAACGGGTAAATACTAAAACAACTGCCTATATACGTAATGATATTATTATAATACAGTCAATTTATTATTTTTTCATAAATCAATCGCGATCGTGAAATTTCGTAATACGTTTTTGACACACGCGAATACATGTACCGCAATATTTCGAGAATTTTGTAATTTTATTTAGATACTGCCGCTAATGATAATTATACCCGCTATTTTCCCTACACAAATAGTACGATAAAGGCCTAACAATACATGCGATAATATTGTGTCGGTCCAAACGTTCAAAAAGTCTAAACAAATCGTCCGATGAAAAAACCGTGTTCGTTTAATGTATGAGTACTCTGTTCCCTAACGAATAAAATTGTTCTCGGACGGTATCGATTGAAAATTCGATACGGCTAATTTCTTCGGTTAGCGGTTACCGCGGTTGCATCTTACATGGGTAATTTTAAATCTAAACGCGGGGTGGATAATACGATATGCATGCTGCAGGCGTACTTACACTGATTATTATATCCAACGCGGTACCGCACAATAATAACAATAATAATGATAATCGGTTACGCTGAACCGGTCGACGACGAAATTTATAATAAATATGTGAAAATATAAATAATATATATGTTTTATTCGAAAATAATTACAAAATTCAACACGAGTTAATGCGCCTATATTAAAATCTTTATTAGCACTGAATTAGTTTTCGTTAGGTATACGCGTGACGTATTGCTACAGCATACGGAGGTGTTAGCAAACGATTTCGAAATACGGCGGAAGCGAAAACAGTTCGGGTTCAAAATCGTCCATTGAATCCAACACGAGAGTGGCGTTGGCGGTCAGTTCTTCGGGCAAAAATAAATCCGGCACCATGACCACTTGCATTCCAGCAGCCCGAGCCGCAGTCACCCCGTTCGGCGAGTCCTCGAACACCAGACACTGTACACAATAACAGAAATTAGATTGCAGCAAATATCAAAACATCAGCCCTTTTTACATTATTTCATTGTTTTTTTTTTTCTTTTCTTTTCGATATGCACGTTTTGTAAATTTATTTTTACAAAATACAGAATGATCAACGCAACGTATACGGCCAGGTCCGGATTGACGTATAGGCGAGATAGGCACGTGCCTAGGGCTAGGTAATGGCAGGGGCTATTTTATTTCTAGTAATACGCAATAGCATCCCGAAATTAATCGTACTAAAATGGATTGAGAAATATAACGATTTTGAATTTCAAATTATAAATCACTTATGAGTTAAAAGATAATGCAGATTGTAGATTGTACGACTAAAGTGTTGTTTATGAATTATCATATAGGTGTATCATTTAGATGACTTTACAGTTTATATAATGAGCTATTGACAAATATGTGCCTAGAGCTATAATTGAGCTTAATCCGGCCCTAAGTAGGTATCTGGTATACCTATTACTGAACCTAATCTATCTTTGTATATGTAAGAATCAGATTCTGATTGGATTTACCTTGTTGTTCCGGGGGCTTCCCGGGAACCTGGATGCGCAAATTTGAAAGATGTCCGGTGCCGGTTTGCCGTTTTTCACTTCTGGGTCCGAAGCACCGGTAACCACGTGATTGAACACCGAGAATTTATCTTTCAGATGGTCAGTCTTCATTCGAAAACTGATCTCCGAACTACTAGTCGCTATGGCCATAGGTATTCCATTCGTATGGAGATGTTCCAAAAGCGTCTCGACTCCTGAACGGTGAATAAAACACACATGCAAATACGCAATATTTGTATTATATTATTTTATAAATACGCGCAAGTTACTTAATTTTCTTAACACGTCAGATTAGATTATTTCAAGTACCTATAGATATATGTCTAACACAACGCGTTAAATTAGAAAGTTCTCCGGAATATTAACTATAACTGATTAAGTTTAAAGTCGTTTACAAAAGTAACGCTTTAACTTCGTGATAACTTTCTATGACTAGTCGGAACTCATGTTTCGGATATATTAACGAATTGAACATACTTATATGTACAAAACATTATATTACCTAACGTGTTATATTACGGGTTGGAAAAAAAAAATGCCAGTGAAAGTAAACTAGTAGGTAATACCATAATATATTATAGAAATAACGAGAGAACATTAGTAATGCACGATTGAAATGAACAAATAATAGTAAATTAACATTAATGCCATTACGATTTGGTACCTAAAAGTATAATCACTCGTATAACAATAATTACTCCTCTCAAACACCTCTCTACAAGAGGTTTTAAGACAATGGCAATATAGGTACACGTAGTGAAATGTAATTATAAATAGATAATAATAATATTACGTTTTCGGTAACAGCAGTGTTCTTACCGTACAACTTTGTCAATCTTGCGCAGAGATCAAAGACGACGGAGATTGATATGGGCACATAATATTTTGTAGTGTAAA
The DNA here is from genome assembly GCA_902439185.1 of Cinara cedri. Classification (NCBI taxonomy): domain Eukaryota; kingdom Metazoa; phylum Arthropoda; class Insecta; order Hemiptera; family Aphididae; genus Cinara; species Cinara cedri. The sequence continues at coordinate 2,337,657 of CABPRJ010002369.1, forward strand.
AATAATGATAGAAATCGACTGCTGCAATTGTAATCATTATTCACTACGATGCCGAATTAAAAATAATGCCATTATTATTATTGTGATTAGGTATTTATACAAAATACATTATTTTGTCTTAAACATATAATCCTAATCGATTCAAATTGATTTAAAAAAAAGTATTTACCGCCATCATATAATAAATTTCGTCACCTGTCTCTATGCTGAACCTTCACATTTGATATATCTATCCAATTTCAGACTCTATGCGACTTTCATGTGGCAAGTATAATATATGTTATAAAATCAATGGTACTTAAATTCAATTTTTTTCTGCCTCAACTTTAGTTTATTTTTCCTTTACAACTAGACTATTAGAGCTACTTATACTATTATATATTATGATGTGTGTGTATGTGTGGTTTTTTTTTCTGTCTGTAAACAACTTTTCGACCAGAAATCTTGCTCCGATTAAAAATTGAAGAGGGAACAAATTTTGTTTTTATTGTCAAACTTTCTTAATAATTGTGCGAAATTGAGGGAAAACACAGAAATAACGGGAAAGTTAACGTAAAAAATAATAGTTTTATTATTTTCGACAATTGTGTTTTTTTTTTCGTAGTAGTAATTCAGTTTAAAATATTCATGGGGAATTGAAATTTGGAAAAAAAACTTATATTAACATTTTCTAGATGTGTTAAATTTTCAAAATATTCTGAAAATACGTTTGGATATTTTTAGGTGTTTTATATTTTCTAGTTTTTTACATAGTTTTTCTTTGATCGTATACTATAGTGCTATGTGGATAAAATTGTTTGATCAAACAGAAATGCTCGAAAATTCAACTCAAGATTTATTATGAGTTAAACTTAGTGATAAAAAAAAAAAAAGACGTCCTAGGACAATAAGGACGGGTGTAGTCACTGTTATAGGTAATTTAATATATATCTGATAGTAACGATTAACCATAACTAACGAAAAAATGATTCTGAGCGGAGTTTAGTTGTGCTTTGTCAACAATATATGCGTCATATTAGGGTAAAATAATTAAATAGGTATTATATATTATCTTTAATAATATTTGTGTAATGTACAGATTTTTCCATTTTTCCCAGGTTTTTTTTTCAGTTTTTCACATTTGTTGAGAAAACTCCGGAGAAAATCGAAAAACGACCACTTTAAAGTATTTCCTCAGTGAAATTTCCTTTTAGAAAAATTTCTATCATTATAAGTTGGGGCGAAATTGCTGGTGGAAAATTTGTCCACAGAAAAAATAATAATCTTTGTAAAACCATAAGCTTCTACGCTCCACTCAAAATCTAAAAGTTATTTTTTTTTTTTTACATAATCTTTTCAAGATCAAATTTGAATAAAAATCGCAAGTATTATAGCATTTCAAAATATGTATAACTTCGATCAAAATCGTATACTGTTCACAATGGTTTATTGTTGCTTACAGATAAATTCAATAAATAAGTTATAAATTCAATAACTTTATGTAATCTTCTTTCCCTACTTTTCACCTATAAACCTATAACAATGGCGCACCCATCAGCAGTAACAGCTCTTTTGTTTTTTTTCATTCCATTCAAAACGGACAAGTGAAGGATCCGTGATAAAATTACCCCACTATTGCCATTGTTTGTTAAATAAACTAAATAATACGTTATGCTTTACGTAGGGATGCGCGGGCTAATCATGCACAGCATCTTCATTTTATAGGTAACTATATCAGTACATCGTAATAGTTAAATGGTTTAACCTATAATGTTAATATAGTAATACTATTTATAATTTATATGATAAGTATGTAAATGCTTACCGTGCATAAATTGTACGTTTTTCATTTCTATCGCTTCTATAGCGTGAGCTTTTTCCAAAAATTCTTCAGGCGTTATATCTAGTTGCAACACGTTGACCATCATGGTAGCGGAATCAAGTTCTTGTCTTCCCAGCATTTTCATACGTAATTCATCGGTAATAACTTTGCCATATTCTTTAACGATTTTACTATACGTTTTTTTATGAATTTTTTCGGTATCTGAAATGTATACGTTTAATTTAAAAACACTATTGAGTAATACCACGACAGCATGGTGTATGCACAGTGTACACATCATAGTATGTCTATATGTTTAATATTATTTTGGAGTGAGAATATTATTGGAGAATATTTAAGACCGGAATAAATTGTTAGAATGTCAAATACTCGTGGAATACAGTGACACTTCTGAATAGCGGGCACAGAGCTATTCGGTAGTTTTCGCAGGGACTAAAATTGTGTGCGGTACGACACATTTTGTATACTACGAAATGTCAGGTGTACAGCACGAAATTTAAAAGTGTGTAGCGGCTATGTTACGATATTTGTCTGTAAGCGTTTTTAATTTTATATTTTTTTGCATTTAAAGTAAGTACTATGGGAGAAAAAAATATCTAAACTATATCTTTATTAAAATTTTAAATAACAACACATTGACTCGCAAAACATTAACAGTTATCACTGAAGACCGGATTCCCGTGCAATTGCACCGTTTTATGGCGTGTTATAAATCCTATAGAAACAAGCGACAAATTCAAATCAAGATTTGTAGATTAATTTAAAGAAAAATTTATTTTGCACAAAATTGTACGTTTCGGGGTTTTTTTTTTTTATAAAAATGTACTAATTAGTATTTTTGTACTACATAATCTATTATAATATCTATTATTAACAGATATTATTTTCTAATTTATGTTACTTTATCATTTTTATATTATGTTGTTATATGAAGTATTGGACTTTTATATCTTATAATACAAGTATAATATATATATATATATATAATACAAACAATGTATACTATGACAATATAACAACATAAACAATACAATAACCCGATAACAAGTTACCGATGTAGAATGTGTGTTTTCACAATTAAAACCCATATTAAATGACAGAAGACATCATTTTACAGAAAAGAACTTAGAAATGTACATAATAAATTTAAATCAAATACCTATTGTAAAGCAGTTTAAATTTTATATTTTTATATAATAATTATTAGTAAAATTCTAAATGACTATTAATAAATAATAATAGAAAATAAAATAAAATTTGAAGTATCTATAATGAAAAATTTGTTACATAATTATTAATTAGGTACTGATAAAAATATGTTTTTACACGATTTTGCATGGTTTAGCATTTTAATTACACGTTTTTACGCGTTAGGTACACACACAAAAATCCAGTCTTTAGTTATCATATAGGGATTATTTCAAAGATAATGAAGATACAGAATAAATTAAGGGTACTTTTACTATCGATGTTTAATTCATAGGTAATACATTATTAAATATACAACAAAAACTGATCATATGTAGTGTAATTAGAATGTATTATAATCTATATTCATGATGCATGGTTTCATTAGTTATGTATTTATAAAATTATTTTGAGTTTATTTATAAAAAATATAAAAAAACAAATATACTAATTTAGTCCCTCTGAGAAAATTTAAAATAACGTCTTTAAGTAGGTAGGTACTATATTAGTTTCGAATTCAATTTGAATAAATTGATAAAAAAAAAAAAAAAAAAAAAAAAAAAAAGAAAAATGGACTATTTGTCTCTATATGATAATTATTACAATACGTATCGAAGAAAATGTAAATTGAGATTAATTTGCAAATGGTTATTTTTTCGTTTGTGTGTTGATCAAAAATATCCCTCCAGCTCCCCTCAAATACTGAAATGATTCCTTTGGGAGCGGAGGGGTTGATGATACCTGTATGGTACAGTATGGTTTAATATAAAGTGTGTAGTACGAAAAATTACATATTTTAGTATCTGGGTTTCCGTCAAGGGTGGTTTCAGTGTAATATACACGACGCGGATTTGATTAAAACCATAAATTATTTTAACCGTCATGCCAATTATTCCGAAATATTTTTAACGGATAGTTTAAAACTAAAACAATGACACAATATGTAAATATCCCTACCAATAAGACTATAAATATTCACATTACCAAAATCATGTTAAATACTTACCTAATAATGTTCCGTCCATGTCGAAAATGACGTGTGTCACAGGCTTAAATGACGACGCAAGACTCATAATGTCAGTAACAAGGTATAAATAAATACGACCGACGACGTTTACGAACTAAAACAATATTGGTATGAAAATAATAGTTGTAAATTAAATGTTAACGAATAAATCAAACATTTAATTATTATAGGTATATAATATGGTACGAGACGTTTGATGTGCGGACAGTAAAATATAGTAATACCTATAATACCTAAAAATCGCTATATATATAAATTAATTTAAGTTTGTGTTTTTGTAAGTAATAAGCGTAAGTACATGATAATATTTATTTTACGTGATATGAAACGTATTTTATTACGCACACACAGGATAAGGTAACCAGTCCAGTTAATTATTTGTGAATTAGGTATGCATACAGGGTAATTTTTTACTATGAACCAGCAATTTTCTCGTTGGTTTTTAAGTGAATTTGATTTCTGTTTTTTTTAAAATCATTATGGAATTGTTTAAGCTTTATTTCAAAACCATTTTTAATTTTTCACCTCTATTCTATGTACCTTAAATAAGAATATAGTTTTGTTTTTTTAAATATGAACCGCCCCTTTTCGAACATTGATTCGAATAGAGTTTATTTTTCTAGAAATTTCTGTATGCATAACACTAATATCAGATTTACCGTTTATAAGTTATAACCATTTAAAATTTAGACCAGAAGAGTAGGGAAGGGTAATAAATTACATATTTATTAAAAAATGATAAATTGTTAACTATTTCGGTCTAAGCTTTAAACTGTTAAAACTCATAAACTGTAAATCTGCCTTAAGTGTTATGCATACCAACATTTTTAAAAATGTATTATTCTCTATTCGAATCTGTGTTCGAAAAGGCGCGATTCCTACTTGAAAAACAAAAGTATGTAATTTACATTTTAATATGAATAAAGGGTAAACATTAAAAATGTTTCTAAAATAAATCTTAAAACGATTCCACAATGGTTAAAAAACAAAAATCACTCTGTATAATACTGTACTAATGTATTGACCGTATTACGTATTTTAATCACAAAATATTATAACGTACTAGTGAGCATTCATAATCATCGTAGTATCATAATATTATGTAAACATATCTATTAGGACACTAATGTCATAATATGATAATATTATATTTATTATTATTTTCTGTATTTCAATTTCGTCAATAACGCATAAGTAGATAATAGAGAGGGTCATTTTTTATTCCAGTCAAAAGTCAAAGTAAACTAAGATACTTAACATTTTAGTCATCACATAAAGTTAAATCTTTAATCACGATTGATTTTATCATATAATAAAGTAAATAAATCACGAATATAAATCTTAACTTTGAAGTAGGTACGAATAAACTAGTCTTGATGGAAGCATTTAGGTAATCATCGGTAATAGTTAAATTATTTATAATTTAAAAAATTAATCATGACCATTAGTTAATTAATTGGTCATGATTATAAAATTAACTTTTCTGTAGGTACACAAAAATAATATTACTAGAAATTTAAGAAACAATTTTTTTTTTTGACAATATTCAAAGCTCTTAACTAAAACTCTTACGCGGCGATAACAAATTTCAGACGGTATGTTTAAGCCAAAGGTTATTTTTTAATTTTCTCAGAAGTTTTCTCTACAAATAGGAAAAACTGGGAAAAAACGGAGGAAAACGAGATAATGTATGAAATATAAGTATTAGTCAAAAAATATTATGGCCTTTTTTAATCCTGTGAACAACTCTTCTACAAACAAATTTGTTTTGATTTACAATGATAACACTTTTACTTAAAGAAAATCTGACTGAAAAGGTACTTAAAGGAGGTCATTAGTTTTCCCAGGAGTTTTCCCAATAAATGAAAAAACCAGGAAAAATTGGGAAAACCAGGTAAAACTTAGGAAAAACAGGAAAATAGGTACAATATTAAACAAATATTCTTAAAGAAAATATATAATGCCTATGTAATTATTTTACCATATTATGGCATGTATTTTGTCGACAAAGCAGCATATCAACTTAACTCCGCTCAGAATCGTTTTCTCGTTAGCAGTGGTATATCGTTGCTTACAGGTATACATTCAATTTCCCCTCTACTACCTTCCTAACTATTCATTTACAACAGTGGCCCATCCACGTAAGAAGTATGTCAGTCCTTTTTTTTTGTTATTTTTGTAATTTATTTGAAAATTATATTAGTGTTGTGGAAAACCTATACAATATTGTATTATAATACTTATTAATTTATCTTTATGTTAGATAATTTATTACATTTTATTATGAGTCTTTGTAAACACAAAACAATTACAAATTTGCATAGGTGTTATATCATTATACTATGAAAGTGACCGTTGTACGTGCAATTATTATTTAATACAAATCAGGATTTTTGTTTGTTTAATTACACACTTTTTAGTTATAATTGCATGTAATGTTTAACCTTGAGTAATACGTAAAAAATATGTCATACAATTTTTTTTTTAAAAACTGTAAAATATTTGTTTGCAACATATCAATTTGTTTTAAAAATAAGTAAAGATACAACAGATTTAAAAATAAGACATTTTTACCTCGAGTGTTTTGTGAACATCCCTAAAACTATTTGATTATATAATAAAAATTAATTAAATTACCCCGATCAAACTATTATTACGTGAAAAACAAATTATTAATTACGAATAACCATCACTAAAAATATCAATCATGATATGAAAAATTTAATCATGGGTAATAGCTGAATTAATCATGATTAAAAAAGTTGACGCGAGTAATAGTTAAATCGCAATTGAATAAATGAATCGCGGGCAGCATAGTTAAATAATTTAGTCATGACTCATGAGTAAATGAAATTAATCACATAGAATAGTTAATTTAATCATTATTCATATGATCATTTGTAATTATACGAATAATCAACTTATATTCAAACGATGATTTAAATATAAGATACTAACTAAATAATGCCAAACTGTATTAGATGATATTATATAGGTACCTATTTTAGTCAATTTATAAGTAAATTATACATAAATAGGAGGGGGGGATTCTGGCTATCAATTATTAGTAATAGGAGTAAATTGAAAGTTGAAAAAAAAATTAAGCCACCTGTAGTCATTTCGAAATAGGGTATAAATATTGATTAAAATCACGCAACAATATTAGTAATTGTCCGCGGTCAATTATGGCAAACCGTTTCAAAAATGCAAACATATAGTTTATGTTTTACCCTATTTACAGTTTACTCAATGATAACATTTTAATTGGGGTTTATCCAAAATGCATGGTAGAATGGTGGACAGTTAATTCTCCGTGCATCAGTGAACTGATTTTTTGGGAAAATCGAGAACGTTTCATTTAATATGATCTAAAGGTTGTATCAATCGATTTGGTTATTGTTATAACTAATATTTTTTTTTTTTTTTGCAATTCTGTGAAATCTATCGGACCATTTGTACATTTTGCAAAAAACTGCGTCATTCAAAGTACATATTAAGAAAAACATTATTTAATTGATAGTTGGGCAGCTTCAAATTGTATCGCTCGCCTGTTTTACTTCTCAATCCGGCACCGGCGAAAATGTAAAAATAATTGTTTGACGTTGGTTGATGGGTCTAAATTCGATTGGTGGTTTAAAATAATATCGGATACCAAATTTACAACTGACCGTGCGACGTTCGTGGGGACGAAACGTGCGTTTATCAATTTTTCTTAGTGGGTGCTGGGTATAAGTACACCATTAAGTGTGGGTATACATGTTTAAAACTTAATTGTACCTATCTAAATTATTTAATGCAGTCGTTAATAGTGCATGCATATTATTGATTAGCGTATAGATATAATATAATGGATAAATACAAACTAAATGGTTTTTTTTTTTTTTATTTATTTATGCCCGATTAACCTATAACCTGTATTACACTGTTTATAATTTAATTTGCATTTCAATCAATAGCGGACTATATAGAAATACGATTTAGGTAATTAAGTGGGTAGGTTCGGCTATAACCCGTACCGTGCACATTGCACATATTAGGTAGGTATAATAGGTACCCATGTACTGATTTTATGTTAATGTTTATGATCATAATGTCTTTCTCAAGTCTCCTGTTTTGCCTCGAGCCTCTGCCTAGGTAGTGTACCCAGACAGGTACCTACTTAATTTTTATAATTCACCTTTCACCTAAACATGTAATTTAAATTGTATTTAGTCGCAATAACAATCTCTATTGTTTACAACTACGTATAATAATATAAGCACGAGAATCTAAGCATAAAAAAACACAGAGGAACGGTATGTCTGGTACCTACATCTGAAATATGTAGGAAGGTAGGTAGGTACTTGTGTCTTATTTGAAAACAATCGTGTAAGTGGTGTTACCTATGTATAATACATTAACACAACTAAATAAATAACTAATAAGTATCTATCTGTTTAAGTGGTTTAACCAAAACCTACCTACTATAATCAGTTTTAGTATTGATTAATGGCTTAAACACAATAAATTATAAGTATTAGCATTGATTAAACATACTTGCTATTTGTAATAATTCGACAATGATATTAAGTACGTCCACCTATACTTAAATCGTACTCACAAATTCGTCAAATTCGATGGGCCATTTGACGGGCAATGGAGTTTCCCGTGTTACGAAAATAGTCAGTCATAATACACAGACCACGATTAACTTAATTTTAGTTTTTGCATAGAAAGATATTATAATTTATATATACCTAACCTACTCTAAACATCTATATAATATTTGAATACTTATTATTATATGCGTACCTAGGTACCCATGTATAGATAGATAGGTAGGTATACTTATTTATAGTAAAACTTCAGCTTTTTAACATCAGAACAATTATTTTCTACGGGCGGTATACCTAGGTACTTAATTTATAAATCAAACGGTGTATTGCACAACTGCAACTAACATTTCAGTCGTTCGAATATAATATAAGTAATATAGAGTGTAAGTACCTGCAGCAGTCACCTTGAAATCTCGAAAGCGCCGACGATACTATTGTTTACTCTGTAATGTTTAACCTAGAAGTAGACACGAATAGACAAGAATAAGTTATGTACTTATCCGTGGATAGGCACCTAAAGCTATTATAGGTTATTTCGTGCCAACCGTGGATTATACAATATAATAAATATATAGGTAGAGGTAGGTATGTTAATCACGTTGCGGTTGACGTTTTGTAAATGTTAAATACCTAAGTACTTATACAAGAGAGCTTGACGCATATATAAATAAAATGGTACGTATCTACCCGACTAAACCTAATCGAAATTCGCACAAAAGAAATATGTACCTAGGTACCTAATGTAAATAAGTATTCACCTAAAAATAGTACCTATAACTACGGTACATAAAATATACAATATTTATAAACACATTTTAAAGGCGAATGGTTAATGCATTACATGTTACACGAAGGTGAAATACATACGTGTCTATTATTAAAAATTTTCGAACAATATTAGTAAAAAAAAAAAATAAATGTAAACTATTTAAAATCACTCGATTTTTTATTCTGTTGCTTGAAACGAAATAAAATAAATTCCACTAAAAATTAAACTATTAGGTAACAATTATTGTTTTAATTAATCAAATATCTATTATATCGTTGACATAGAGTCTTCTTGAGTCTTTATTATAATAATTGCAAACAAAAGATTACTCCATAGAGTCAGCTAGATACCTAATATACCTATTAAGTATGATCATAGACCTATTTGTAGCACACGTAATTTTACATCTTATCAATAAACAATATCCTATATTCCTACGAGTCCGAAAGTATATGATTATAGTACCTATATACCTATTGCCAGTGAAAAAAAAAAATGTAAAAATATAATTGAATTTGAAGATTCTAAATCAGTTACAGAACGGCTAATTCTAATTGTCGAGTAAAATCGTTTTAAGTAATCAAAACAACGTCATGATTTATTCAAATTCAGTTTCTTAAAAATACAAATATTTAGGTAGGTTCTACCTAAACAAATAAGGTATAAGTGTGTAGTGAAAAAAAAAAATGTTACCTCTGGATGATTCAACAATATTAACGTGATCGAGAACAACGAAAAACTAAATGAAAATTATTATTACTTACTTTCACTGTATTGGGGATTCATGATTGTATTGGCTACCTATCAGATGCTTAATTCCATTTTTAAATGTTTTAATTTTAGTTTTTTTGGCCGATTTGTCATTTTAATATTATTCTTACTGCGGCATGTTGACTGTACAGAGTGATATCATTTTCCGCGAGATAACACACTCTGCTACTAAATATTTTCGGGTACCTATAAAAACATTTTTTTTTTCTTTATAACAATAATACAATATTAATATTACTGTATGAACAGAATAAAATATTATCTTATCGTATAACAATTTTTAAATTATAACTGTAGTACACTATACACATTGAATCCTACTCATAAATTGTATTATTGTTCAATAAAAATACAAGTTGTAACCAACAAAAATAACATTTAAACAATATGAAACCAAATAAATAGGTATATGCACTGCATTACATTTAATATAATAAATATATACTATATATATATTAATTAAATATTATAAAGAGAAAAGATTTGTTTGTGTGTTTGTAATGGCTCAAGATTGGACTAACCGATTTAAACATTTTTTTTCACATGGTCTGAATTTTATTTTCAAAAAAATTAGACGATCCCAACGAAAATTGCCATGGTTAGGTGTTTAGGTATTTTTGGTACAAATATCAAATTGTTCCATTTATTTATTTTTGTTTGTTTATGGATGACAATTTGGTTGTCACAAACAAGAAAACCAATAATTAACATTATTATCTAGCAATAACAAAGCATTAACGGGTCAGCGAGTAATTTATATTTTTGACCTTTACACCAATATTTTACTTTTTATTGTGTAATTATTATTATTATTATTATTATACATGTTTTCAAGATAAGTTACTAAAGCTATGTTTTTAAATTTTGAACCAGTGGCATACCTAGACCTCTCTTACGAGGGGGTGGGGGCAAAACATAATTTCACACATTCTTAAAAAAGAAAATTTCTTAAAAATTTATAAAATATAACAATGCACACATATTGTTACATTTAATTATACGACCCACGGGGGGGGGGAGGAATTCCCCTACAGGTACGCCACTGTTCTGAACTAAACTTTAAAAAGTTTTAAAAAAATACCATACCCATATGTGCTGTGTTCTAGCCATACAACATAGACAATTTTCGTTAGGCAGACAACTAGATGTTGTTAGTTTTGATATTACAGTGAATTGACCTATTAAATCAAACTTAAAGATAAGAACATAATCTGTATTGTATTGCGGTTTGTTTTCTCGTAATTTTAATTTTTAAGTGAGATACGAGTGTATGAAATATTAAGTCAAAATATATGGGTAGGTATGTTATCCTCATTAGTCACTATTTATACCTAATCTGTTTTGCACATTTTATAAAGTAGTTATCCAATTTGATATTTTTTAGGCTATAAGTTTAGAGAATAGGTCTTCTTTTTTTTTAATGTTATGGAAATTCACATTACTTTATAATTATGATATAATATATTATGAAACCACAGTTATAATTAGTTTATAATATTATCATTAATCAAACGTGTCCTTCACAATATTATTTCAATTTTTTTTTTAACCTTGACTTAACTTTGTACTTTTATTAAACAATGAATATTTTTAAAATGTATTTAATTTACAAAGCAAGATTTTTTCAATATACATTTTGTTCTATTATAATTTACATCAAAATATTTTGTAATGGTTTAATGAATAATAAAAAAAAATACTCTATTCTGTTTTTGAATAAATCTAAGTTAGTTTTAAATTAATTTAATTGATTGGTTATCAATTAAATGGTGGCAAACCAAATGTTTCTGGGATGAAATGCTCCATACTCTCCAACACTACAGTCGCTTCAGTACATAAATTCTTTGGTAACAAGGGATCTGGCAACATTACTACCTGCATACCTGCTTCTTTGGCCCCCCGTACTCCATTAGGAGAATCTTCAAATACTAAACACTAAGTAATAGAAACAAACAACTAATTAGCAAATTATTAATTTTTAATCTAAATCATATATTGTATTTAAATACTTTATTTGGAGGTGGCTTGTCAGGAAATTTTGAGGCACAAGCAAGAAATATATCCGGTGCAGGTTTACCCTTTTTGACATCTGGACCGTTGACAACATGATGAAATAGTGAAAATAATGATTTGTGTTTCATAGTTTTGGTATCAAAACTTTTTTTAGCACTACTAGTTGCTATGGCAAATGGTACATTGTTTTTGTGAAGGTGTCGTATGAACCGATCTACACCTAAAATAATAATTTTTTTTTTACTGTATAATAAATATTATTTATGAATTGTACAGATAAATATTATAATACCTATTTAAAAAGTGAAAAAAACATTTTTTTTTGTTTTGTTTAATAATACCCAAACAAATTTACGTTTTTATCAAATTGTTTGAAGAATAGAACAGAAAGAAAATAATAAGAACCTGGTAATACGTCAACGTCAGACATAACTTTTTTTTCAAACTCACGAACCATATTTACGTATTCTTCAACGGTTAATGGCAATTTCAATTCACTTATAACCATCTTGGCTCCATCCAATTCTGGTGCTCCTAAAACCCTATAACGTAGGTCTAAGTTGTATGTTTTACCAAATTTAGCTGCCACTGTTGTTACTGAAAGCTTATGTATGTTCTCAGTATCTATATTTACATAACGGTGGTAAATACATAATTATTTAAAAAAATCATTTAAATAATAATAGTATACCTAAAAGTACACCATCCATATCAAAAATGACATGTGTTACTGGTTGTAATTTGTTGGTACTAAATGAGCGACAAGCATTTTTAACCAATTGAGAAGTTTCGGGTATTAATCCTGAAAACGAATAACCATTTTATTGATTCTAATTGGATTTAAGTGATGATAAATAGAACTTACTCATTTTTACAGAAGTGTAGTACTAAAGACAAAAATATAAAACTATGAAAACAAAATAATATCCAAATAAAAAATTTTATTTATCAGTTACAGTGATAAGACTAGATTTGTTAACAGCTGATTAGTATAAATTGGTAAATGGTATTATTTAATACAATGTATTATATTATATAAACAGTAAATATTTATAATATTTATTTTTTTAAATGATTAGATTCAAGCAATATACACACATTTTTCTATTTTTATGTTGACTAATTAAACACATTTTTTTTTTATATATATAAATTTAGTATTGTCAATTATTATGGAAATGGAGGTAGTCCAAAATCTTCAGGTTTAAAGTCCAACAATGAAGATAACACTTGAGTAGCATGAGTAGTTTTCTCAACAGGAATTATTTTGTCTGGTACCATAACAGTTTGCATTCCGGCATCTCTTGCACCAGTAACACCATTCGGAGCGTCTTCAAATACCAAACACTGAAACACACAATAAAATACATACATTATACCTCACAGTCATAGTAATATCTCAATAGGCCTAATACAGAAGTACATACATTTTCCGGTAAAGGTTTATCATCAAACCGTGAGGCACAAACCAGGAATATATCTGGAGCTGGTTTACCCCGTTTCACTTCTGAATCTGCACTACCTAGTACAATGTGATGGAATTTTGAAAAAACATGTTGATAATTTGCTGTTTTAACTTTGAAGGTATCTTTTCCACTGCTGGTAGCTACTGCTATTGGCACATTGTTAGTATGTAGATGATCTATTAACCTTTCAGCTCCTGTAAACAGTGTTTAGGTACCCCTACTTGAATCTGAATGGAACAGGGCGAATATGCATCCGTTGAAAATCTAATTAATTCAAACCTGGCAAAAAAGGAATGTTCTCCATTTTGACAATTTGTTTTTCGTGAAATTCGGCTAGAAGATCGACGGGATCCATGTCCATTTCCAATTCGTTTATTATGATCGTGGCCGTATTGATTGGTATTGTGCCCATTACTCTGACGCGCAAGTCGGCCGGGTAATCTTTACCGTGGTTTTTCAACACTTCGGTAATGCTCGCCAAGTACACTTTTTCCGTATCTAAAACACAAACGAAAATAGTTTAAACATTTGATTGCAACACGGAAAGCCCATGATAAACACGAAGTCAGATGCACGCGAAATGCTTGGAGTTATACATTTAGGTAGGTACTCGCCTAAAAGCAAACCGTCCATGTCGAAAATGACGTGAGACACGGGCGCGTACTTGGACATTTTCGGTCGTCGACGCACTAACACTTTTGTGGGGGAGAAAAAGAAAATCGAAAACCTACTGATTATATATAAAATAAGTTTTTACGCGGCGGACCGTACACTTTTCGGGCGAGATAGATTTCCGTTTTTATTCTTGTTACTATTCCGAATGTTTAGTAATAGTATACCGATTTATTTTATTCGACCGTTGGTTAGGCGAAAAACCGTACACCCAACGACGCGGGCACCGTCTGAACAATCTGAGCCCTGAGCGTGTCGCGAAGGAGTACTGCCATTTTTTTCGAGGCCGTTATCATAAGAACATAATCCCGATATAACAGTAATAGTAGTACGCTCGTTTAGCCGCTACGCCACGATACCGGCATAGATTACGAGTGGATTTTTAGTGGTAATAAAAAAAAAAAAAAAAATAAACGTCCCGCGGCGTCGATAGTGATAGTGCACCGGCGGTAAAAGGTACCGCGGTGTACTATATACGAACGGGGTTACCTTCACCCCTTATCACCGGTTGCGCTATCTCGCGTAAAATATAATTTTCGATATCTGCGCGCGAGAAACGGTCGCCTAATAAAATAATAATAGTTCGTCTGTAATGCCACCAATAGTGCAATTATACAATAAACGTTCCAATAGTAATAGCCGAACGGTGTCCAAAGACCGTAATATTGGATCCGCCCGTGGAATAATGGCGTGTGTTAATTTTATCCAAACGGCGCACAGGTGGGTAGAGGCGGCTATTCGGCGAAATTCGAATGTTAATTTGTGCGGTAAGTTCGAAAATCGACATTGAACTAGAAAAAAAAAAACAAAAGTAAAAAAAAGTAGGCCGCGGTTTACGGAGCAAACGGTTGGTTGATACTTGGAGATTGCGTTATAACAAAATAATCGGCTGTATAATATTATTATACAGTAGGTAATTCGCGAACAAACAAAATCGGTTGCGAAACATTACTCCGGATTATTATGTACTAGACTCGGTAAACGCCAGCAGTTAGGTGCCTATTTACAATGACAATAATAATACGACGCCGATATTACCACACGGACCGTTTTTTTAAAACTATTATTATTAAAAAAAAAAAAAAAAACTGGAAACCGATGTTATCTATGGAACAACCTAACCGTGTTACGCGATAACATCGGTTTCCACACGGATTAGTAGTATTTAAAACGGCTGTTACTTGGAAACAATTCATCGGATATAAATGTGTGACACGTTATATTTGTCAGAAAAATAAATTCTATAAAATGGCAATCTTAAAATTTTCCGAAAATAATACAAAACGTAATTTTATTTTATTTTATTAAAAAAAAAAAAAAAAAAAAAAAATTGATTTCAAATATATAGATTTATAGTCCCCATCCTTGTGAGTAATATATATGTATATAACAGAATTTGATTATCTTTATTATCTCCGGAGACATTACAATGGGCATATCGTTGTGGGACACCTCATAAACGTAATTTCGCTAAAATTCAGGGAGTGAAAAACTGATATTTACGTACCTATGTAATAGAGTAACTAAAAAATCAAAAAAAATCGTATTCACGTAGTATCACCATTAATCAATTTTGTGGTATCACAATCCCCATTTACAAGCGGTGAATATCACTTGTACGAAAAATGTTAAGAGATGTTTTTGGAAACCCAAACCGGTCACATTATATTAACAAGCAGCATACGAAATAAAATACTACCCGACGTGGTTTTGCTATTTTGCATAACAAATCAGGGTTTATTTTCGACTAGTGGGGTTGCAAAATTATAGTATTGCACCCCGCAAAAATTCAAGGGTTGTTTAAAGTTCAAGGCAAATGCACGGGACACCCTGTATATTGTAAACAAAGCAACACTATCAACCAAACTCCACTGAGATTGTTTTTTCATGAGCAATGGTTTATCGTTGGGCACATATGTACATTAAATTTCCTCTCTATTTTATTGTAATTCAGATAAAAATATTTGTAGAGACTTAAAAACTGGATAGAAAACTTATAATCGTATTTACCTTTTCTAGACGTAGTAAAATTTTTAAAACATTTGACTATTTCAACCATTTTTGAGCTATTTATAGACATTTAAATTTTGCAAGTTTATATTTTTAGAGCATTACATAATACACCAGTTATATTTCGACAAATCCTTGCGTTTGTGGGGAGTAACTGGTTTATAATATTTGTTTTATTCCCAAGTTATTGCATACTTCGCTTACTAATTGGTTTTTGAAGTGTGTATCTCTATCAGATGAAAGTTATTGGAAACAGCCCCATTGTGATATTATTTAAATAATGAAATTTATATAGTTCAACGAATGCCACTAAAATGTATCTTTTATTATTGCTTGATGTTGGCGATCCTATAGTCGAAAGTTTATCTAAGGGTCTTTTTGAGAGGGGTATTGGCTATATAACCTATGGTTGACCTATAGGTTTTCCATTTTATTTATTATTTATTTTGCAATTGTGGCATGATTTAATATACTGAGTTGTATCTTTAACTAGAATGAGCCAATAGTATTTATCCCATATTTTGTGAATGGTGCGTGATATTTTCGTATGACCTCCAATGGGTATGATTCATGATTTGACTTTAATATTTTGTTTATGAGCGATTGTGGAATTACTAATACATAATTAATATTGTTTGGAGATTTAAAGTGTTTGTGATGTAATATGCCATTTATGATAACTAGGGAACAGATTTATATGTAATAAAAATACAAAAATATGTACATAAATATGGAAGTATAATTTATAAAATATGTGCTAAAAACATCAAAATATGGGGAGGGGGAAATGTTTAATTTAGTTTTAACTTTTCTATCACTGATTCGACAATTTGCATGCTATCATTTATGGACATATTTTTTGCGCAAGGTAATGAGTAAAATACAAATAAACAATATTCGACAATTTACCGATAAATGGCTGTTTTCGTTCACTGTAACATAGCTTGAAAATGTATGAATGATGAAATGATAAAATATGTTGAAAAATATTTACAAAAATTAGTGAAGTTTGTAAAAATATTTTAATTGGCGTCATTTTAATAAGAATGATTTAAATTGTGAACATTTCTTATCAAATCTTAAATATATTTGTCTAATAAAAATATGCATTTACATATAAATCCGCTCCCTAATGATAACGAATAGTCTTGATTTTCTTTGAATAGGTATTAATCGGAATTTGATCAATTTGAATATTATAGATTGTTTTTATGATTCGGGAATAAAATTGAACGTTATTTTGTTGGTTTTTCATATCTGTAAAGTCAACAGTCAAATTTTCATTATCCGTTTAATGTAAATTTTATTGATGGGATTCCTAGAAAATAATAGTTTTAATAATTTCCCAGAAGTATGCGCATACCCAATTGGATGTAATATGTTTTCGTCATCGTATTGTTCGAAGTAAGCTCCTACACCTAATAACGAAGCGTATATATTTAGGTAAACTTCTCTTTCGTTATTGAAATTGTTGAGTACGGGTTTAGTGATTAAAATTTGTTTTAGTAAATTAAAGTTTATGTTTATCGTTCCATATTATATTTTTGGTGTCTCCCTTAGTCAATTCAGTGAGTGGGTGCGGGGATACCTTAAAGGGAGCATGAAACTTGATCTTTAGAGTCTGGTTTTAATTTGATTTTGTACAGTTTTATGTTGGATGCGTCTGAGGTACATACATTTAAGTACAGTGGAACCTTGATAAATCGTAGGAGTAACTATAGATAACTCGAACATTCTGTCTCTGTGTTTCGAATATAGACGGATAATGGATAATTTTTATTATCATTTATCTAATCGGTTTATGTGTCCTATAATTTATCGCGTTAATTATCGTATGTTTTATTCGGTTAAGTGTGTTTATTGTCGTATTTTTCATTGAGTTTATTGTCACAACATTTGGTACTTTTAATATGATAATAACAGTACACACTGCAATTAAATATACATATATATTATATACTATACAATAATTAAAAACTCTAATACGTACATACATTTTAAAAACTCTTTAAGTCGAATTTTCCCTCAAAACCCTTGATAACTTTCTAGTAAGTCCAAAAATTGCATTTCCCTCGATTTTCGACTTATCGAGGTTCCACTGAATTTTTTAAATAATTGTATGACTTGTATGTGTTGTGATTGATTTAGTACATGGAATATAGCAACTAAAGTACTTTGTTGTTTACTATGTCAGAATTAGTTGTGATAAAGTTATTATAGTTTTGCTTTCTTTTTAATTTAAATCTGTTCTATATTTTTTAATTTGTTACCATTAAGGAATCGATGCGTTTACTTAAGGATTCCATGTTAGTTTTAAACTGGGCGATTCATTTAAGTGGGTACACCTTTTATCACGGAAAGTATTAACTTTTTCCGGAATTTGTTTTTTTAGAACATTTAAGAAACAAGCTGCTCTACAGTTTTATTTGAATATTATTTTTGTCACTCTTATTTTTAGGGGTAAAACCATTGCCTACTTTTGATTTTCAAATGACAACCCATATCAAAATATCAATAAATAGATGGAGAATTAGTTAAAATATTTACAAGTGTTTAAATTTTTGATTTCTGTCAAGCCATTGATAAGATATTCCACTATTAAATTTAAGTTGGAAGAGAGTAATGGAGTAGGTATCATTTGAGTGGCGATACAGCGCGTGGCGTGTTAATAATGCACCACTACGTCGTGACGAAAGAAAAAGTTGAATGATTAGGCTGCGAAGTATTTATTTAATATTTATGGAGAAATGATGGAAGAATGTGTGTGTTATCATCCGATCGTCAATATCATATATTAATATATTATCATCGTATTAAATATTAAATATAAATTTACTTAATAACTAATAAAATATAATTGAGATAATATTATAATATAAAGAAACTTGCTAGTATTAAAGTTATGATGTATACAAAATTGTATGTATCATAACACTATTCCTTACGTGAATATAATCTATTTGATAACTCGCTCTTCCTCCTGGCACGGTCCATGTATACCGTCTTCTTTTTGGCTGTGAGAACATTGTATTCATGATACTTAGATCTTTTTCTGTACAGAATTCAATTAGCCTTAATCCTTTTAAGTTTCTCTTTCTTAGACTAAACTCTGCTGATACTCTATGTTCCCCTACTGCTCTTACTACTGCGTTTCAGTTGAATAATTATGTTTGTTTTTTCCTCTGTAATTTCATTCACCTTACTTATCTATTCATAGATTTCTTCTATTTTCTCATCATTATGGGCTGTGGTTGGTATGTGTGTTTGTAGAATAAATATAAATGTGTCAACAGGTTTTTATCTAGTTTAATGGTAATTATTCGACCACTGTATTGAACAGCGTCAACTACTTTTCTCCCTATTTTTTTGTTCATGATGAAACCAACTCCAGTTACTTTATGATCATCTCCGTTAAAAATAATTCTGTAGTCTCCTGATCAGAAACCTCCTTTTCCTGTCCACTTTACTTCACTTTATTACTATGACGTGACTAGACTTCATCCGCAGTGGAAAGGAAAATAATGTTTTTACGTTGGGTTTAATATTGCCGGGATGGAATTCGTACGGAAAAGGGATTTTAGGGCGGAATTCGTTTGCCACGTAGTATTCATTGGTTTTAAATTCTAAGTAAAGCGAGGAATATATTGGTTTTACCATGATGTTAATTTTTTTTTTATGAACACTTTTCTACTAGAAAGCATACTCTGATTATCAAGTATAGCATCTTTTCTGAAAGGGAATGTTCTTTGGGTGGTACTTTAGAGAGGTAATTTTTTTGAAATTCTCATTAATATTCGAGATTGAGGATAACCTGGTTATTTAGGTTAAAAAAGATTGAAAGATTAAAAATAAGGTTGCCATTGGTAACCGTTTTTATTTATATTTTGTTATTTTTAAGTTTTTATTGTTTTAAAATATTTTTAAACAATCATTGCTGTCACGGAAACATATTATTGTAATCATTTTGGTGCATATGAGTCGCCTCTCATCCTTATCGTAAATAAAAAGGTTAATGACACTAGTCGCCTCCGACGATTAGGTAATTCATAACTATGTATGAGTTCACCTCCCAAAAATGTTCGCTCCAGTCGCCTTTCATATTGAATAAAACATTGGTTCATAAACTAATCTGAATTTAATATAATATTTATAATTTTATTAAAAATAATAATATAATTGATCAATAAAAAAACATGTACATTAACAGTACTTATTTTCACTCAATATTACTTAATCAATTTCATCTACTTTTAAAATAACTCTGCATATTTATGTCGTGCAATTCCACCGTTCTCTATTGTAGGCTAATTTTTAACATTAGTCGTACAATCTTATCAATACAAAAAAGTCATATATTACGACTTTAAATGTATAAACTCAAAATCAAATGCTGGCTTATAGGTACTTAATAAGTAACAACCAACACAATACTACCTCATGATAAAAGATTTAAACAATTCTATATATTTATGCATACTGTTTGAACATTTTTGAATCTTTTATGAACCACTTATGCATTCATTACCTGCCTATCGGGAGGAAACTAGTCAGTGGCGTGCCCAGAAATTATCAGTGGGAGGGCATGTAGTAAATAAGAATCACGAATAATTTATAAATCCGTCTTTTTTACTCTAACTGACTGTGGAAATCGGTAATTTAAAAGCGGGATCCCAAAAGAAGCTAGTTTCTAATCAATTTGTCATGTTGTTCCTCGTAACTTGGTTATAATAAATGCATTTCGACATTGGATTACTTAGATTTTTTGGTATTTTAAGCCAATCGGGGGGATATAACCTCCCCAACCTTACCCCCCACCGCGTACGCCGGGAGGCGACTCGTATTAAAATTGTCGACCTTTTTGACCTCGGGAGGCCACTAGTATGCGCTCAATCATTTTACCACAATGTGACATACATATTGTTGACAAAGCCACACTATCGACTGATCTCCGCTCAGAATCGTTTCTTCGTTGCTTACAGATGTACATTATAATCTCCGTACCCTACCTTTCCAACTTCCCACCTGCAAAAGCGGCTGCACCCGCGTGCGGAGTATATGTCCCCGTCCATTTTTGAAATGTACGCGTGTGTTGTTTCGGTCGTGGTATATTGGTACAACGATGGACACGAATAATGGAATATCCTTGAAGGTCTACGATCGAAACTTTATTCGCCGCGAATCGATAAAAACGCGGGAATGTGGCCACACCGGAAACGCTCGCGTCGTTCGTCGGGGCCCGTCATCGCTCAAGACGGGGACGGCGCACGCGGGTAACACGCGCCGCGTGGACGGTTGCCACGGGCGACCACAACAGCAACAAAACCACGAGACTACGGCGGCGGCCGTTTTGTAGTAAAATTCCGGCTCGCCGTAGTAATTCGTAGTAGACCCGGTTTTACGGTACCGCCGCGAAATAATAAATACCGCAGCGGACGACGACGTAAAAATGACGCGGATTAATACCGATTATTATATTCTTTTTCCCTCTCGTTATGCGCGTGGGTAGTCAGGCAGGTAGGTAGGTAGTTTTTTTTTTTTATGTTCCTCTCGTACACAATGTGGCGCGCCGCGACGGCGGACGGCGGTGGGGACAAGCGGTCCGGCCGGTCCAGGGACGACGGGGAAACGGTGGCGGTGCGTCCGCCGACTTACGAATTCGGTAGTGGTTTTCGTTGAATATTATTTTAACGTCGATGCGCGGACGACCTTCGTATGATATTGTTGTTTTTTTTTTTTTTGTTTCTCTTTTCTCTCGGTATTTCTCGCGTAAAATAATAAAACATGAGCACTGTACTGTGCTTAGACTACGCGCGTGCCGTCGATTGTACCGCCGCAGAATTCGGCCTTCGACCGCCGCCGCCGCAGAAGAAATCCCGAGCCGCGCGATCGGCCCGGGGGCTGCCCCGTTCATTGTCGCGGGTTCGGATCGCCGCCGGTCCGCACGCACGTAGTCCCCGCCGCCTCCGTGGAAACTCGCACGTACGCCATCCACGTCAACTAAACCCACGAGTACGTACGAGACAAATACGCAACGGCAGCAGTGGGTTTTTGTCGTTTTGGCACTGTCCCAACGCGCGGCCTAATAACTGTCGGGTTCGCGTGGGACCGGTCGACGACGAGTCAACGTTCCCGGTCGTTATAATGCACAGATGTACGTCGTATTTCGGCATTTCGTTCCGGTGCGTCACGCACGGAAACGGCGAGTGGTTTTGGGCCGGTCGGCCGTCTGAATATCGTCGCGAAATTAACGCGCCTAACCAGTCGTACAGCCTACAGGTATTGAATTACGCGCGAAAAACGAGCCGGCCGCCGCGATTGGACGGAAACCGGATTTCTGTTCGAACGGGAAAAACGCGCGATTCACGTTTGCCACCCTGAACCACATGTTGATTACTCAGCGTGATAATACCGCCGACGTGCCTGTTGTTGTTTGCGCGTCGTCGTCCTCCGCGACCGCGCGCCGCCTCCGCCCGAGCCCGCAACAGCCGCCACCGCCCGTATTTAGTCACTCCCAGTTTTTTTTTTTTCTGTTTTCAAAACGCCAGTCCGCGTTTTGATGCTGTACCAGTGAGCGGTTTCTATGGCCAAGTCCAGGAACGGTCTGACGGCCGTTGGCCTGTCGGTGTTGGGCGCTTTTTTGGTCCTGTTGGCATTTACGACGAAAAGCTGGGTGGTCACAGACGGCAAATTGGAACACCCGCAATTCGAAAGGATAGGTGAGTAACTGGCCACCTCGGTCACGCCCAAACGACGGATACGCACGTACAATTTTCGCATTTTACTCCGCTGCGCAATACTAATAGACCAGTCGAGCATCATTACGAGACGGGCAATTTGCGAATCGTTTTATTAGAGGGCCGAAAGTTCTTGAATTTCTTTTTTTTTTCGTATTTTAACACGTCCACACAAGGTTTTGAACTTTTCAGCTTATGATTGTTACTGTATTCTCTCATAAAAACGTTAACTCTATTGGTTGAGAACCCATGACCATTTAAAATTCACCAATTATATATCAAGTACACTAAAAAATTAAATTCTCACGGCCTGCCTAGTCAAATAGATTTATTTTTTTTTAAATATTATATTACCAATGTGGTTATCCTCCAAATACTCATTCAAATTACAATTATTTCAAATTAGTCATAGAGAATTTCAATTAAAAATTAATTGGATTTTCATATTGAATACTATTTCTAGGTGTACATTTTAAGGATACTGGTATTCAGGTGCATAATCAAGGAGGAAGCACGTAACCCATCCAAGATTTTTTTAAACAATTTTGTACATAGACTTTTATCGTGTTGAAATAATTAGTTATTAATAAAAATTATTAACTTGCCCCACTGAATATTTTTCCTATCCACAGCATTGTTTGTATTGATCATTTTTTTTTTTTTTTGGATTATACATTGTGATTAATCACCACATTATAATATTCATATTTTCATGATCCATTGATAAATTGAATTATTAAATTATTAATTCTCTTAAAGCAGGCATTTATAATTACCTTAAGTTAATATATAAGTTCTTTGAAAATTATAAAATTATACTTTTTTTATTTTAGAATACCGTTTAAAAATTAGTACTTTAAACTGGTGTTATGTTTGCAGGACTATGGGTAGTTTGTTTTAAAGACTTTGAGGACACTCATCATTGGTACGACACAAAATTTAGCAGCTGTTGGTGGGTATTTGAAGAAGAATATTATATTATCTATGATATTTTATTTAAAGGTTTGTATGTGTATAAATACTTATTTATTTTGTTTTTTAAATTAAAATATAATCTTTTTAATAAATATGTTTTAAGTTCAAGGAAGAATTAATCAATTTTTTTTCATTAGGTTTTTACATTGCTACTCAGTTTTGGTTCTCGGCTTGTGTTCTTTTGACAGTATTTGGTTTATTTTATACTACACTTTATATGTACCTTAATAGATCAGTTGAACGTTATGTACAAATTTTATTTACAGCGGGAGGACTTTACATAGTTGCCGGTAAAAATTTATCTGTATTATAATGGTATACAATATGTTATAAAACATTTTATTTTTCAGCTATCTGTGGTACTATTGCTTTAGTAATATTTGGAATAAATGGAGATAGTAGAGTGTGGATGCCGCACTGGGAACACAATGACATTGGTTGGAGTTATGGAGTTGCAGTTGCAGGAACCATTGCCCTTTATATTAGTGGAGTATTGTATGTAATAGAAGGACGGGTGCACAAGATTAAACGTACAAAAATGGCTTCTCAAAGAGCAAATTATGACTATGATATTGATGATCATAAACAATCATCCCACACGGATATTTAAATGCTCTTTTTTTATAGCATTTTTGCAATAGCAATGTGTGCACAGCTAAATTATTTATTCATTTATTTTTAAAATGGATGATTAATTAGTATACTCTTAGGTATTATACAATTATAACAATTTTTTAGCATAGAAAACATTTAATAGCTGCAGGAAAAACGATAATAGTCAATATTTTTTCGAATTGCAATTTTAAAGTTGCAGAACCCAAAAAAGAAAAAAGAACAGATTTAGAAAAACAATAACATAGCTATAAAAATCTCATAAGATCACACAAATTGATTAGGTTTTATTTCCCACAGTTCTTAACTTGGTAATTTGTTTAAGAAAACAAAGACAATAATTATTTTTATGCATAGGCATTTTTAAAATTGTATTTTATAGTGATGGCTTTTTGAAAATAGTTTGATAACTAGATTTTTATAAAATAATTGACGAGCTATAAAAAAATATTTAAAGATCTTAATTTGAATAGACAATTGATACTGATTAAATATAAAAATACTATTTAATTTAAACCAAAATTAGTAAATAAAATAATTTTATATAACAGAAGTTAATTAATATAGGAATAAAAACAATTTATATTTTATAATTTAAAGATTGAAACCGATCCGTCCATATGAATATAAGTTATTTTTAGGAATTCATGTTACTGCAGTTTGTAATTGCAGTATGCAAAACTTTATATTTTTTTATACGTTTAAATTTTATACTGCACTATGTATTTTGTATAATATTTTATTAAATATGGTTAAATGGTTGTTAAAGACTACAATTTTAATTAAAAGAAATTGCACTGTGTTATTATAGGTATCAAAATTATTATTTATAATTGTAAAAATTTTAGGCAAATGTTATTTTTGATAGAATCTCACATTGTAGTACTGTATCCAGAAACAAATTCTGGGGAGGCTTTAATAATTTGAATTATTACCTAATAAATTTGTTCAATGATTGTACTAATTTATAATATTAGAACTATTGAGTATTAGAAATAAAACAATTTCATTATTTATTTGCTATAAAATAATTGATTTATTTTATATTGTATAAATTGTGAGTTTTTTTTTTTAAATTGAATAATTTAGTTTCAGTCAGTCTTGTATCATTAATATGTATTTTAGGTTTGATTTTAGTTTAATTTGGGTTGTATGGAAGATTATTTGATACTAGTGCTAAGTTTAAATATCATCTTTAATTGTATTCTCTCCGAGTGTGTTATGTTCACTTTTTTTTAACAATTTAAGAATTTTATACTTATGATATAAAATTGTGGTTATTGATCTCTTTAGAACTAAAATACATATCCCACATTTAAATGGTATATGATATTTAAATTATCTTTCCATGTCCGAATTATTAGTTTACTAAATTTAAATGTATTTTTTTTTTCGTGTGTGAAATATTGTATCAAACATAGTGTCATTTATATTTATCATAGTATACCCGAATGAATCCTAAACATTTTTTAAAAAATATTTTAAGAATTATACCATATTAATTGTAATAAAACATTTATATTTGAGAAAAACTTGTGGATTATTTATGCAATACAAATTAAAATATATTCTAACATGCACCAGACATTAATAGGTAATTATTAATTTTTTGTATAATTTGATAGTTTAATGTTAATTTGAAAAGGTATCTTATTGTTTTACAAGTTTTATAATTTAAGATGAATGAATATTGTTTCATACTCGAACCAAGCATACATATCTTACTTTTATTTAATTTGTATTTTTATTTACCTTAACACTGAAATATAATAACTTATTATTTATCAAAATTATTTTTTATTAAATTAATAAAAACACAGTTTTGCCCATACTTTGAATAGAAATTTAAAAATTGTTTTTGGAATTTATCTGTTTATCTTACAGATAGCATAGTTCCACACTTTTTACTTAATAACATTTTTTTAATTTAAGGTTTTACAACAATTTCACAACGACTATTCACTAATTACCTTCTCTTATAGGTAGTTAAATACTATCGTATACTTGTATAATTTTTAATTTCCCTGATTATTCCAGGCTTTTCAGTCAGACCTACCGACTACTTCCCATACGTGCCTGTCCATCATGTTTACAAAACCCTTATTTTGATAGTCACTCTCATAATTCAGTCTTTTCATCACTGTCCAGCATGTCCTCATGGTCTTCCCACCCTCCCTGTATTCCACATTGTTTTTTTCTTGACCATTTTGTATTGTTTATGAATTCGCTAGCTACACATAATTATGTAACCATAGATATCTGTATACTGTAAGTAGATATAGGTTAACCAGGGCTGTATGTAATCGAGAGTTTTAATAGCTTTTGCCCCGGGCAGTTGTTTGGGGGGCATCCAGATGCCGGAATACTATACGAAAAATTTAAAACTTTTTGACTCTTGGCTTAGGAAATTAAATGAAAAAAAAAAAATATAAATTTTAAAAATAAAGATGTAGTTATATTTAAATGATTTGGGCTGCAAATTAATGCATCAAGATTTCACGTGACAACATAATGCAATTGAAGCATCCAGTGAACATAAAATATTTTAGTATATTAGTATAAACGGGAAAATCGTTACAATATTAAACAAATATTATTATTTCACCATAATATTATGATGTATATATTGCTGACAAAGCACCACTATCAAGTGAACTCCGCACAGAATCGTTTTTTATCGTCGCTTACGGATACAAATTAATTTCCCTTCTATATCCTACCTTCTCAACATCTCACCAACAGTGGCCGCATACACGTGCGGAGCCCGCCCATTTTTTTTTATTTTGAAATAGTTAATGTTACAGCGCGAAGGTTACCTAACCTAACCTAACCATTCGATATCAAAAATTGTATTAAATAAAATGTTGAGAGATTAATACACGTACTTATTTTTACTCTTAAAACTACGAAGGTTTAATAAAATTATGATAATATCGCTGTATTTAAATGAATACATTGATATATTTGCGATACACGAACAGCAGTATTTCAAACTGAAAATAAACACATTTCGGGTAGACGGTCGTAACGTGCAAGTTTTCAATTTTTCCTCCAATCACTTGGATGTCGGGCGTTTTAAATTTGTTTGTCGCTAAGGGCCCCGAAAAATCGCCCCGGTGCGTCCGAATTTGGCACTCTGAGGTTAACCGCCCGATAAAACGCACGCGAACCGCACAGGTAGCCTGTTTGCGTTGCCTATTTTTTCATAGGTTTTTTTTTTTTTTTTTCTCATCCATCCTTGGCGGGCCGTCTACCCAATGGCGTCGGTGTGTCGTAACGCGCGGCTCCCATTATATTATTACCGTCCGGGCTACGAGTTCTCACGCGTCTCGTTAAGTACGAGCGGCCGGTACGCACGTAACGTGCCCGTGCGGTGCAACCCGTACCGTTTAAATGTCAATGAAAAATACGTCGGAAACCTGGTGAAACCGGGAGACCTTCGCGGACAGGGTTAATACCGCAATTATTACTGTCGCGTCGTCTTTATTTTATTATTATTATTTCCCCCTCCTCCCCGCCGCCCCGAAGGTACCTACCGTCGTAAATACAGGCGGTTTATGTTCGCGGCGTCCTCGTCGCGGGTAACCCATCTTCCTAACCTACCAACCTACCTACCTACCCGTGTATTCCGTCTCGTTCGCCGAGTAGGTTTTCTATCGAATTTTTCGCGCGGTTTCCGAACCATATACCCGTACAAAAACCACCGTTCGATTTTACACCGATTAATATTATTATTATTGTTATTGTCACCGCCGCGCCTAGTCAACAGTGCGCGGCGCCGGCCGAGTTGTATTACGGGTCGAGCCACTCATTCGGGCCTACGTCACGCCGACCACAATATTTTAACGCGACCGTGGTCGCGGTCGTCCGATTAACATAACGCCAATACGCATTGGCATACGTTACATTTACGACATGTAAGCGTGGTAAATACCAGTCTTGGCGGGTCGGAGGAGAAAACGGCGGGGGATTCTCGACCGTCTCGGATTTGCGCGCGTCGCCGTTTGAATTCGCACGGCGCGCCCCGCCACGACGACTGGCACGCGACCAGGGCGTGTCCCGGCCGCGCGCCGTATCACTCCGCGCGCCGGACCCGTTTCGCCGTTTTTCCCGATAAACAAAACGCGAAGAAAAACACGGAATAACAGCGTCGCGTTCCGCAGTGTACGTCAACTCGGCCGCGCAGTCCGTCCAAGTTCGCCGACAGTTTCGCGTCCGTTTTCCGCCGTCGGTGGTCGTTTTTTTCGTTTTCGTTTTCGCGACTGTTTTGTACGGACCGAATTCGATATTATTGCCGTCGGGATATTGTCGAATCGGTCAACGCAAGTAGTAATATTGTTGTCATTAAAACGCCGTCGGCCGTTTCGCTTCCGCGCTGCGGTTTGGTTTCGTCGAAACGTTGATTGTTTTTAATTTTTTCTCTCTTCTTTTTATCCGACGAATATTATTACCCTGTCCGGAGTATTACGTACGTAGGTATACACACACGCATATATATATATATATATAAAACCCGGAGCCTTTAACGGCGACGTTTTTTTTTGTTTTTCCTGCACGTCAGCCCGGCAGCACTCCACGTAATATACCGTACAATGTAGTGACGCCCGTTCCGACGATCCGTGTCCCGTAGAAACCATCGCGTTTGCAACGTAGTAACAAATACATTGTCGCTTTTCTAACACACGCTATTGATATTCGATCGATTTGCCCGCGCCACCCGCCCCGAATGGCGCGCGTATTATAATAATAACAACACGGCACGTCGTTGACGCAGTTTCCCATTAAAGTCGTCGTTTTTCACACCGTTGTTTTGCGATTGCTATTGCGCACTGCGATGCCGGAGCCTGCGAGTTCCGAGAAAGACTATAGGTATGATTGACACGAATAATAATAATAACAACAACAACAACAACAACAACATTAATCGCCGGCTTTATTTTTCTTCTTCTGTGTTTCTATCAGTTGCGTCGTTTAACGTGACGTTTTTAATATTTCACACTTCCTTTGCGTTAGTAGTTACATTTCAATAAATAAAACCATTGAAATGCCTACGTTTCAATTGTTGTCCGAAAGGTCAGTAGGATATCGGCTCTTCACTCTGTCATAACTTGAGGCACAGCATTGTCGTTTCGTTATTTTTTTTCAACAAGTACCTACTTATTTCTTATAAACGCTTGGACTTGCACGCATTTTCGCTTTAAAGGCATATCATTATGATAACAGTCAAAATTAATGTTTGAGCATACTCAGATGATTTTGTTTTACGTGTTTTCAATTTTCAATATTTTTGTATTGGAATAATAATATACTAGGTATTTAGTGTTTTTTATAAGCCAGGCTTAGTGGTTTAGAGAGCTTATTTTAGTTCAATTTTAACAATATTAAATGCTCAAAATTAAATATAGGCATAGATAGATAAGTATCTATTTACCGACTTCCAAATTTATTTTTATTCAAAACTTGTAATTTAACATGTAATCGGGCAAGTACAAACATAATAATCTTACTGTCAGTTAAATTAAAAATTGAATTTTAATTATGATAATAATAAAAAAAAATAAAACATTAAAAATGTAACCGTCGACCAATATTATTCCATCAATAAGTAATATTAGGTAGGTAATTCTTAACAGGGTTGGTTGGTCAGTATCTATAGATACATGTATTAATGATTAAATGGTATCTATTTGCGCTAAAATCTACTTAAACATATTCTGCTATAGTAAAAACAATTCAAAATCCAAAAAGGTTTGCGTTTAAAATATTTGAAAATACGTTATATTGTTAAATGATGTTTAATATAAAATCTTAATTTATTACAGGCAAAAATAATTATTTAATTAATTTATTATAAATTAAAATAAGTGTTATGAATTATAGCAATATATTCAACAAATGAATGTTGAATTATAAAAATTACTCATCTTATATTTTTCATGTACCTTTGATACTTTTAGTATGTATCAAGATAGGCCGACGAGGTACATGTTTGAAAATGTTGCAATGTATTTAATCAGTTGAATATCTAATTTTCTAAAACAGTGAAATTATCCTTTAAATAAAATAATTTTGGTATTTATTATCCTTCATTCGGAATAAAAATCACTACATATTATTAAATAAATAATTAGAAAATAAACATAGCACACCGGATTGAATTCCTTTATTAAGCTATACTTTTAAAATAGGTACAGTTGATGTATTTTTGATTGAATTTATTAAATATATTGTATATAAATAAGCTTTACTAGGTATTGATTTTATCATATATTAATCTAAAGTTGTAGGTTTTATTTAGAATTTAATTTTTATTTTTGTAGAATGAAAAAGCGTAGTTTGGCTGGTAACATAGCCCTTGGCTTGTTCGTTTTGGCTTTAGTGTTTGTTTTCATTGCATTTTTCTCAACAAGTTGGATAGTCAGTGATCCAAGAATTACAGGTATTCACAACATTTTTTTTTTCTTCAAATATTTCTATTTGTATGTCATTGAGTTATGTATTTTTATTTGAAAAAAATAGGCGCAAAATTAGAAAGTTTCGGACTATGGACTCACTGTTTTCGCTCATTACCAGATCCAAACGACCCAGCAGAGCGAAGATTTTTTGTTGGATGCCATTGGATATTCGATCCTTTCACCAAGGGATACGATGAAATTAAAGGATTTTTGTTGCCATGTAATATTTAGTTAATATAAATTATATTTTTGATAAGAATTTTAAAATATTGTAAATAATTATTTTGAACTTTTTTATAGTTTATATAGTGGCAACTCAGTTTTTTTACACCATTACATTCCTAGGAACATTTTTATCTGCCATTGGATCGTCAATGTTTCTTTTGTGTTGTACGCCTGAAGAAAAGCGTTTCATACAAATAACTTTTGCATTGGGAATAACATTGGTCGTATCTGGTAAATTCAATTTCTTTATTTTTATCATTAGAACATGTAATATTAATTACCAAATAATTAATGTATTTATTTATATATATATATATATTTTTTTTTTAGGTATATGTGCTGCAATAGCAGTGTTAATATTCGCTTTGTTTGCTAACCGACCAGGGTGGATGCCTGGCCATGAGAACAACTTTTTTGGTTGGGCATTTGGTGTAGCTATTGCAAGTTTCTTTGCTTTACTAGCATCTGGTGCTTTTTATTTGGTTGAAACAAATATACAAGTAAAAAAACGAAAGTATTTGAAAGAATCTCAAACTAAATTTAACATGGAAACTAAAACATAAGAAGTTCTATTTTCTATTTTGAAATTATCAAAAATAACCTAAAATTATAACCAACATTTAACTGTTAGACAATATTTTTAATATGAATATTCAGCCCATAAAAAAAGTATATAGTTATTTGAATAATTCATTAAGATGTAATTTAAATTTTAAGAAGTTAAATTTATTGACTGTTGTTGAAATCGATTCCGTCCATTTAAAACGAGTAATTTAGTTAAATAATTTGTTTTTTCTTCCTTATTTATTTATACATTTATATTATTTTAATTTCCACGTCTCATTTAATTACTTAGCATGACAAATAATATAGACATTTTTAAGAAATCTGTAAACAAGCCAACAATTTTAAGTTTTAATAATTCTAAATAACAAACTTATTACATTGTTATAATATTTAGTTTATAAGAACATCCTGTGCTACAGTTACAGGATTCATCACTGTAAGGAATGAACACCATTTAATTTTCATTTTCATTTTTTTTTTGGGGAGGCAATCTATTTTCTTGATGTATGTAGTTAATAATTAAGTTATTTTAGTTATTTCAAATTTAAATTTCATCCTATCCTACACATTTTTGTATTATTAAACTCTTAACCATTGCACAATTAATTTAATTCTAGTGTTCTTAATGATTATTTATCATTAAATGAAAACTCTTATACATTTCCAACATTTATAGAAAAATAATAATCGAGTGAAACAAAAAGCACTATATTAATTTGTTTTTTGGAGAGATAATTTTTTTACGCTATATAGTTTATACTTTAATCCCGATTCACACTAGTCATGTTGTCCATCATGGCGATAGTACATAATATAATATAATAAAATGTTTACTTTATTCGCTGATCCACTGCCAACCAATGTTATCCACTACTAACCATGGGTTATTTTCTAGTTCTATTGATAACATAGAAAACATTAGCTATTTTGTCATTACATTTCAATACTTTATATTTTTTGACTACTTTTTATACCTACCAGCAAGTACGGAAAGAAATCAGCGAGCCACTGAGAAAATCTCGGTAAGCTGCGCAAAATCATACTTGTTAATTAAATTTATATCAAT
This sequence comes from Cinara cedri, assembly GCA_902439185.1. Taxonomy (NCBI): domain Eukaryota; kingdom Metazoa; phylum Arthropoda; class Insecta; order Hemiptera; family Aphididae; genus Cinara; species Cinara cedri. The sequence continues at coordinate 2,370,624 of CABPRJ010002369.1, forward strand.
TATATCCATTTTGTATAATTTGGACTAATGTAAATGCAAATACTCAGTGGGCCGGTTTATTTCTTTTCCGGTGTTTGCTGGTTCCGTGTTCATACAACATTAAGCATACTGGCATGGAGTAGCCTGTTAAAATATTCTTTCGAATGTTTGTTGGTCGTGATGGTGCGGTGTCAGCCATATGGATGTGTGACACCAATAATATAATACATCTTGTTGTGTTGATATGAGCCATGTCAATTCCGTCCTGTACTGGTCTAGTGTGAAACGAGCTTTATTAAACCTAACCTTTACTATAATATAGCCAAAATTGCAAATTGTTGACTCATGAAATTCAAACTAATTGTTCAACATCGAACAGATTATTACTATATTATCAATGATTATATTGTTATATTATTTTATATTTAAGAACAGTATTAAACAAAGTTGCTGTATGTCATGAAATATATTATTTTTATATCATTTTGTATAATAGATAATATTAAGTACAACAAATATTTCTAATAAAGACAATGATAATATACTATGATTTTTTATTTTTTTTTTAATATTGTGTATTATTTGAAATTGATATGATTAACTGAAAAAAAAAAAATTGTTTTTAACACGGAGAGATTGTGGGACATTGTATATAATACACACATGCATATCATAATAATCAGTTTGTACAAAATTATGCAGTTGGAAATTAATATGCGATTAGAAATATTTAGATTTTTAATATACCAGCTTGATTGTTTGAAAAATTAAAAATCCCATGGATCGACCATGGACTATTTTATACTTGGTTAAGTTTCGTGTATTTTTTTTAAATTACAGATGGTGAAACAATACTTCATAACAATTGTCGTCCTCGAGTGGTATTGTATTTTTTCTCGAGGTTTGTGAGCGTTTTGAATACGATTTTAATTATATGTAAAAGAAATTGGTAATTTTTTACCTACTAATATTGTCCATCGTTTGGTTTGATTCGCATAGATCTAAATATAGTTGGTACAACAAGTATTAGTGATGAAAATCCAAAAGCAATTTAAGCCACTTAAGAAATCATATAAGTGTTAAATATTTTTACAGTATAAATCCGTGTACCTAAGTAAAATATTTTTAATGAAAATGTAAAATAAAACAACATTAAAAAAATTAAACTGCTTTTGGATTTCGGATTTGTTGAAATCCGAAGCATTTTATAGTTAATGTTAAGAGTTTTTATTTTCTAATTTTTATCTAAACATTGAATTAAGATACACGGCTTTATATTGTAATATTATTTAATATTTGTAAGATTTTCGAAAAGGCTTAAATGGCATTTTTTTTTTTTGAAAAATCCGGATTTTTGGATTCTCATCACTAACGCGTATACATTTTCTTGATCAAAACGAAGTTGAAAACCGGCGAAAACGTAAGAATATAAATATAATTAAAAACGCGAACTGAAAAATCAAACAGTTTTTAAAACGACAGATCCCAAAAACCATTCGCTTGCCGCAGAGAAGATTTCATTCGGGTCAATTTTAAAAATTTTTTAGCTATAAATTCACGAATTTTTGAATTAAAAATAAATTCGTAAAGATTTTCGTAATGCTTACGATATGTTTATATCGTTTAAATTTGTTTAACCGCACTCAATTTTTTAGCTATTGACCGTAGCGAGGAACTCGCTGGTTTTACTATGATGTGTCTTTGTTTTTATTTTTGTAGTGTGCGAACAACTTTTTTACTAGAAATCTCACTCCGATGTACCCACAGAGCGTAGCAACTTTTCTGAAAGGTAATTTTGTTTAACTGATGGATTAGGGAGGTCATTTGTGATTTTCTAAGTTTTCAAAATAATTGGGAAAAACCCGAAAGGTATTATTAGGCGTCGTTATCGATTTCATTTATAAAATTAACGTTTTCTACCAGAAATATTGATCCAATCGAAAAACGATACAATTTAATTTAAACGCGCCATTTTTAAACAATAACAAAATCCAAGGAAACAGAAAAAAAAAATCAAAACTTTCAAAACGGATCCGGGTTCCTTCGTTATCCAAATCGTATTGTAAATTTTCCGCGTTCCTTCTCTGATAAACTCTAATGTGAACCGTTCATTTATCTTTGTCAGCGATTATTATAGTAAATCTTTGTCAAACGCTAGACCTGTGACCGGTTTTTTCCGTTGACAAATGTTTGCAACGCATTTTCGAATTCCGCCGCGCATATTCGACGGACGACCGCGTGGCGATCCGGGCAATATGTTTGCGGCGGGCTAGTCCTAATATCAAACGGGGGAAAAGAACGATTTTATTTTTCATCATGACCCTTATCTAATATGATGTTCAGTTCGTATCCAGTTACAATAGTATGCGAATATTTTGTATGTCTAATCGACAGGAGTCAAAAAAAAAAAAAATAAAAAAAAATAATAATAATTCGCGTAACGAAAAAAACGCAACTTTTTTTTTCAAATTGAAACAATTGAGAACAAATTCTCGTTGTGAAGGGAATGCGTGCAGGAAATTAATTTATTTCGCGAGATGAAAACCGTATATAAGTGAATTTGATTTGTTTTTTTTTTTTTTTTTTATAATCATTGTGGAACCATTTAAGATTTATTTTCAACACAGTTTTCAATTTTTTCACCTTTGTCCTTTATACCTTTATAAACGAGTATCCATTTTGAAATATTAAACATATTACGAATATGTTTAGCTGAATTACAGCAAAAACAGAATTGAAAATAATTGCAATTTTATTTCTTACATTTTCCCCTTTTTCCTATGTTGTTTCCCAACTATTATGAAAGCCGTTTGGAAAATCGAAAATACATCCAATAAGTAGTACCGCCCAGATAAAATTTTCTCTCAGAAAAGATACTACGCTTGAAAATAGGATATCTGATAGAAAAGCTGTTCAGTAAAAAAAAAATATAAATATCATTGTCAAACTATTACATACCTCGCTCTGCTCAGAATCTTATAGAATAAATGTATTAAATTAATAATTTACAATTGTGATTATTGATCATAGGTGACACCCAGTGGTGTTTTGGAGGGTACACGCGGGTATGCGACGTATACCCGTGGTGAACCATTTTGGTGGTTTAGCGTATACTTGATAAAAGGAACACCAATACGCACGTATACGCTCGCATACCTACTTCATAAATGGAAAAAAAAAAACATTATCAACATAAAGAGTAAATCTATAGGGCGTACGTTTATTTTTAGAAAATTTGTTATTGGTAAGCTAATATTACTTAATAATAACCTTGACAATTGGTTATTATTTATAGCTATCGATTATCGTCTAGCTATATTCATTAGGTATCTAATTATAATATCTACAAGCGGCCTTTGGACGTTTCTATACAAGAATATTCTAGATAGCGTGGCAAATGCTATTCCGAGTGCTGACTTCCTACTCGACGCCGTTATTATTTATTTTACATTTTGTTTCTATATAATTTTTTTTTTATTTTCGTGGCTTGTGAAGTTAAGTGTTAAGTGTTGACAATATGGATTCTACACATACACGCACGCACGCACACACACACACACACACACACACACACGAAAAAAAAAAAACACTTTATTTTCTTATTTTTCTACAAATACAAAAAAAAAATCTATTTAAAAAATGTTGAGCTAAGTAACTATAAAAACTAATAAGGTAATACATTTTAAATTGTCTTTATTTTATTAATTCGTTTATTTGTGCGCTATTTAGGTGGCGTCTAAAGAAGTAGAAGCTCAATTATTGTCATCTATCACATAAATAAGGGTATAAGGTATATTGTTTTATTTTTCTATTATTTGTTATTATTTTGTTTATAATATAACAACATAATGACATATTCATAAAATTGTTACTATATTGTAACTAAATTGTTACTATATTGTTATTATATTTGTTTACTTCATATAAATGTTTTTCACATTTATATAAAAATTATATTCTTTTTCGATTGTTATATTTTCTATTTTCTTTTTTTTAAAAACACGTAGGTATACATTTGTATAGAAAAATGCANTTTAAATTTTGTTTTTTACAATATAGGTACCTATTGCTCTATAACAAAATGTAAAAACTCCTAGTACTATACAATGCTTAAGTAGTTCATATAAGTACATATAGTTGCATATTTGAGACTTAATAAAACTAAAATTACATTTTTAGTTATTTTTCTCATACTTAATGAGCAAAATGTAATTTAAAAATAATTATTTGTTTTAATTTTAAAAATGCATGCAGTAAAGGATTAAAACCGTTTGGTAGAATTTAAGTTAATAAGTTAATAGAAAACACTTCACGTTTCAATTATTATTTATTTGAGTCAAAGTAGTACATACTGTACTAATCTAATTTGTATATTATACTACATATACAGATTAGAAACAATAATTTTAATATTTTATTTTTCGTGATTATTAATTGTGGTAATTTATTAAAAGTTTCAACCATCGTCAAATAATTTGAATTAATTTATTTTTAATAAATATATTAATTAATAATTATATCGGTGCCAAATATCTCTTATTCAAGATCCGGAAATTCTGAATGGTACCTGATCTAATTATATACTTAGATGGTTTTATTTGATGTAGGTAAATGAAAATCTGTTTTCCGAGCCATCTTCTCCATCTATTCAATTAGACAATGTTTAGTCTTCTGAAGCTGACTGTCAGGATTTACTGTGGCCATCTGAATGGACATCAGTGCAATGGACATTAAAAAAAAAAAACATTAAAGGACTTTACTGTGCTGATGGAAAAACTAGATGTGATATATGCAGAAAAGTGAGTAAATTAAAAACCCCTTAAAAGATTGAAATATCTCAAGAATGGGCAACATGTGAAATTGATGGAAGAACAAATACTAACAAGAAAACTCGCCTCACTGTTTTAAGAAATAAACTTGAAAAACATTTTGAATCCAGCGCACACAAATCTGCTGTTCAAATATTAGACAATAAAGAGAAAAATATGTTGTCCAAGCTTATGGAAGAAAAGGATTACCAGATAAACAAAGCTACACATTTTATTTTCCGCACTGCTTATTATATAGCAAAATATAACCGTTCATTTGATGATCATTTAAAACTAGTGCAATTACAAGAACTAAATGGTATAAAATTAGGGTTTATCCTCCATTCTAGACACTCATCTACCAATATTCTTCAACATATTTCTAAAGAAATGAAACACAAAATTATTAAAAATATTATTGACACAACTGCAAAATGTTTCATACTAATTGACGAATCAACTACTGTTACATACACTCAGTGATTTATGAAGCATGGTTGTTAAATTAAAAGTATCAATATCGAATAATGAACCTCTGTTTATTTTTTTTGACTTGGTTGAATTAAAAATCAAACCGCAGAAAATATTGTAAGTCAATTAATTAACTCCTTACATACATCAGGGCTTGATGAAAACTATTTACAACATTGGGTGTCCTTTGTAAGCCACGGAGCAAGCATTTTTTGGGTAAAAAAAATGGTGTTGCTAAAAAACTCTAGGATTAGTACCCACATATCTTTAGTTGGCACTGTATGAATCATCGTCGTGAATTAACAGTTAATGATTCACTCAAAGATGTAAGCGCTACTAATCACTTCAAATGTTTTATAGACTCACTTTATGTTCTATACAATGCATCTTCTAAAAATCGAATGGAATTAAGAGAAATTTGTCATATTTAGATGTTTTGTTTTTAAAAAATTGGTCGGGTTCTTAACGTTTGTTGGGATGCTAGTAGTTGAAGAGCAGTAAATGTTGTATGGAAAATATTTCCTGCACTTTATAAGCATTTGTATACTGCATCCAATGATTCCAATAGAGATTCTAAAACTAAGAATAAACACATAGGAATCCTTAAAAAATTAGCTAGCCCTTAATTCGTTAATGATTTAGCTATTATGTGTGATGTCCTTCTGGAATCATCCAACTTATCAATTGAACTTCAAAGTCACACTATTACATTGATGCAAGCTGAACAATCTATAAAGAGATGTATAAGGGTTATAACTTCTTTTAAAACTAATAATGGTGATATGCACTAAGCTCTAGTTGCAATAAAAGATATGAAGTTCAAAAATATTGATTTAACTTCAAACAAAAACATGATAAGCATAAATAAAAATCAGTTTTTGACAAGCATTGAAAATAACTTAAAATCAAGACTTCTTAACAATGACTGTAAAAATAAAATTATTTTGAAAAATATTTTATTGTTGGAAAAATGAACTTGGCCCGAGGACCCAGATATTCGATATGAAGATGATATTAAATACTTATGTAAAAGATTTTCACTTGACCAAGATGAATCTATTAGTGGTATGAGAAAAATTATTTACGATCAAACTATTGATCCTAAAAACGTGATGTTTACATTCTACATCTTTCTTAAAACGTTTCCATGTTCAACCGCAAAATGTGAAAGAGGATTCAGTGTCATGAATAACATTTTTACGGATCTTCGTTATGGTTAAAGATAAATAATATTTCTAATTTAATGTTTATTAACATATATGGACCTCCTTTAAGTGATTGGAGTCCTGAAGATTACGTGAAAAGTTGGCTCTTCAATCATAGGTGTGCAGAAGACACTAGGACCAAAATAGCAAGAAATAACATAGACAAAAGTGAGAGCAAAGTTGTCAAAGAGAGTCTATGGCAAATTNGTTAAGTACAATATAAGCATCATATTTTATTTGTTAATTTGTTACCCATTTAAAAAAAGAAAGTTATATTAATTATTTTTATTAAAAGACTATTCAATTTCGTTAAACCTTTTCCACTCACTAATACAACATTCTTATTTATATAAACCTAATACACTTTAATATAAAACTTGTTTAAAAAAAAAATGATATTTTTTTTATTATGTATGGGTTCTGTTAAAGTTAATTGTATACATTTTATATTTTTTGTAATTACCTATTTGACTATTACATGATTATGCTTTTATTTTACAATTATATTTATATTTTTTATAAATGTATAAAATGAATAAACATTTTTTTTTGATATAAAAGTTTATATTTGTGAAAAGACTTGAATACTCGCGAGCGAATCGAGCTTCGTTTTGAGTGGTAAAATCTGATAAGTTTTGATCCTAATAAATACACAATAGTCATTGACATAAATTCTTAAATGCGCGTATACCCTCTAGTTTTATTGCCAAAACACCACTGGTGACACCGTACACTAAAGCTTTTAGTACATCAACATCAGATTCATTGGCAACATGATAGTGTTCTGTTATCACAGAAGGGTCAGTTTTTAGAATACTAGTCCTTAGGATTTCAGGACAATTTGTTATATTTTTTTTTCAGAACATTTTCGGGTAAATAATTGTTTCCTTTATACTTGTACCCTTCAAAGCCTATCCCTTCTCACCACCTTTATTGAATTTCAAAATTTCCAGTTAAATATTTATTTGAATGTCAATAGGTTCACTAAAATAAAAACACAGAATATAATTATTAAATTTTGACGACTTAATGAATTTAAAGATATAAATTTAAACTTTCCCGATTTGAGAGTTTTTTTTAAAAACTTTAATCCTGATTTACAGTTGAAATGTAAAGAACCACCAACAGATAACGCTGAAACTGGAAACCCTATCACAACCTTATAAAAGACCGTGATTTATACTGAATAATTATTATAGACTATTGTCTAGTACAGTGTCGCCAACGATTAATAATCATTGATCATAATTGTAAAATTGTTTTTTTTTTTTGTTCTTCGGTCTTATTTTACGTTATTTTTTTTTTTCTAAACTGCCAGCCCAGTCTTGTTTATCGCTGAAGTACAGATTATGATGCAAATTGTATTTTTTTTTTTCTGAACGTCCTAAAACAATTTGTCCCGAGCACAAAATTTGTTTCATACACCAAAGAATTAAAATTTGATACTTTTTTTTTTTGCATCTTTACGACTTTTTTATTTTTAAATCATTTTTGGGCGTTTTAAGTGTATTTTCAGGTTATTATGGCTTGTAAACAAGACAAAGAGCGCAGTTTTTCGCAGAGATCCAGTAGTTATAGATCCGCTTGTGGCCGCCGGGGGCGTTTTATTGAAAAGTCACTAAAAAAAGCCACGTAATATCAAAAATTGCAAAGGTTACCTGCGATAGTCAATTTAGGTCCGAACAGACAGTATGCATGTTCAATCGCCCCGCAAAAACAATCAGAACCTGCCTAGTCGAAACGACGGTGTTTTGTGCATGTCGTGGGGCCTCCCGTACACAAATACGTCTTGGGGGGAGGGGGCTACGCCGGTCAGTATGGTCGGTCGCTAATCCGCCCCGCACCCCCGGCATTTACCGTCTCCGCTTTGCGAAAGTGCGACGTGGCGGATTTCGCGTTCGGCGGGACAAATTTTCCGCGTTGGTTTGAATATCGATGAAAACTGACCGATTGCCGAGCTCGAAGGCAAGGCGCGATCGTTTAGCGATACATTTCGCATACTCGTACGCAACTGTCGCTCGGAAAATGAAAATCTCGGTAAAACGTCAACGCCGGACGCGAATTCGCGGCGTTCGTAAGGCGCACACGTTGGCGTCGGGGCGTCCTCTTGGTCCGCAATCGCATTACTATTTAATCGGGCGCAAACGTACGAATGTACGAATCGTGGGCGATTTATACGTCCAACGCGTGGTTTAAGCATTAACAGATAAAAAAAAAAAAAAACGATCGAACCGGGTAAGTACGCACCTGTTTTCCGCAGCGTCGTTTTGTTTGTGCGGTTTAAAACCGCTGCGCAGTTGGACGTCCGCAGCAGTGCACGGACGGGAACAAACACAATACCGTCGTCTCGTCCATAGCGTAGAACAGCGTAGCGATTCGGTCGCGACCAATCTTCGATGTTCACAAACGGCGCTGTTAAAGTTTCCACCCGTTCGTTTTTCGGCTCCGTCGCGAAAACGTACGATTTTTGTAGTCGATCGCGCGGTAAATTCGGGAGAGAGAGAGAGAAAACCATAAACAAATCGTAAAACGACAACGCGAACGGAACAATCGGGCCGCGGTTAACATTATCGGCGCGGCGTAGACTGGATCACACTGTTGTTAGGCGGTACGGTCCCGACCAGTCGGCGGGTTCCGTAAAAACAGAGATAATTATTAATTCACGAGAAACGGGATTTCGGCGGAAACGAGAATATCATTACCGTGATTCTCGGTCTTTTAGGTAAACACAATAAGAGAGCACTATCGCCCAAAATGCAGTGAAACCGGTTTTGTAGGAAAACTCGAGGCTAAGTGCATTATAATAAAAGTTTAAGTTGAGACGCGTTGACATTTAAAAACGCGCGCGGCGATGTTACAATAACGAGTTATGGGCATCGCGTTTCATCGTATTTCGTTGGTTTCCAATTTAATTTTTTTTTTTCTATTTACTACGGATAGGTTGATTTTGAAATCGAGTCGGCGGGTACCCAATAACTCGCGCGGCACTCGATTTGCGGGGAGGGGGGGAGGGGGAGCGGGGCGGGCGTGTATTTCTAACCCAACCCTCCCGTATAGCGGTAAAACAGTGTTATCGACAGAGCATTTGGCAATCGACTATCGATTAAATGAAATCCGTTGAAATATGTACACAGAGTGTTCCGCACGCCGATAACTCTGTTGACGTACGTTTATTTTCTTTTTCAATCGGGTTTCGTGTCGGGGACACACACACACAGAAATGTAGAGAAAAAATGCATTTTTTTTTTTTCATCTCTTAATCGTTGAAAAATATTCACTTAAAACAAATTTTCAAAAATGCCAATTCGTAAAATAGGTATATTGTTCTAAACATTTGTATGTATTCATATTTAGTTTCCTGTATAACTTAATGTATTTGTATTTAGTTCTAAGCATTTATAGCATAAGTCATACATAGAATAGAAAAAATTAAATACATAAATTACAAATATTTGAATTCTTCAACTATCCATAAGCATGTTTAAAAAGACGAATATAATTGGCAAGTGGGTGGGCCACTCTAGATGATAAGTTGGGAAGGCAGTAGAGGGGAAAATTTAAAATTTTTTATTTTTAGTCTCCCTCCCCCTGAAAAAAAATGTTTATTTATTAACCGTAGCATAGAGGAATACTAATTGTTTAAAATAAATAAATATCAAAAATATTGAACAAAACAAAAGTTATTGCATTTGTCGAATCCTCGTGTGACACTCTGTATATGTCATATTATAATAAAATAATTACATATGCATTTTATAATTTCTTTAATAATATTTGTTTAACATTGTACCTATTTTCCGGTTTGTTCCCATTATTATATATTTATGTATGTTTTTTCACTATTATTACGAAAACAGCTTGGAAAATTAAAAAAAGACCTCCCTAAAGAATCTCCGCAGTTAGATTTCCTTTAAAAAAAAGTGCTATCATTGTAAATCTGAGTAAAATTGCAGGTAGAAAAGTTATTCACTGATTAAGATACACACCGTTTTACGGTGTTACATAATTAGAATGCGCTCATTTTCCACCCTTATGTTTGGGTGTAACCGTTACTAATTCTAGATTTTCAAATGACAACCTGTAATAAAAATTCTAAAAATTGATGAATTTTATGTTAAAATGTTTAATTTTCAACCCATTGACAAGATGTAGCATTTTTAAATTTGGTATATTTAGAGATATTAGTAAGGTGAGTAGTAGACTATCATTTTATTTTAGACAATGCTCCACTGCACCTTCTCTAGCGGTATCTCTGGAAAGTTCAAATTTAAAATGTTTGTATTGTTCTCACCAATGGGTTGATAGCAATAACAAATTACAAAACACCAAACTGTATTTCAACTTAAACTTCATACAAATTTTGTGCTGAAATTTTTAAATAATACCATTTTAATTATATATTATTTTTTATTCAAATTTTTTAGTTTATAAAACAACAAAAACACATTGTATACAATGATAAAAAAGTAAACACTCCACATTTCACCTCAGGTTAGTTAAGAATGTCGTTCTCAGGTATGTTCAAACTCTTTGATTTACTAGTGATGACCATTTTAAGGAACACGTCGGTCAAAAACATATTTCTGAGACGTTGTTCACAACCTTTTGCAATATTCCTTATACGTCGGCCTCTTTTGCCCATTATTAGCTTTTCAATCCTTGGTGTATCACAACCGACCAACACGACAATGTGTATATTGCCTATTTATAATTTTTTCCAATATTATGAAATATTTTATACTGTATATAAGGTATCTATAAAACAATTAAGTTACCTTCACGGGAGACTTCATAATATTCTATTTCTATTTGTAAATTATATGGAACTTCATTGGGCAAATCGTCAAATAATGCTGATTGTATTATATTTTGTACCAATTCAAAATCCTTTTTATCAGATATCACATCTTTTGGAAAAATCCACGGAGATGGTTTGCTTTTTTGTAACAAATATTCCTAGACAAAAATAATAGTAATGAGTAATGACATACTTGCATTATAATTTATAAGTAATACATTTTCTGACCAAACTTTATAATGATAAATTATTATTAGAGGTATAATTTTTTATGTTCAAAATAGGTATCCCATACACCATTTTTGTATTATATTAAACCACATAATTTTAAAAGATGTTAATGCTTAAGGTAAAAATAATACAACAGGTACAATTAAAATAGAAATTGACTTTGCGTTGTTTATTAAAATATATCAAGTACTTAAAGCAAACAGATTATAAATTTATTATTTTATGAAACCGTGTAAACAAAAACAAAATACACATTGTGCATGCTAGGCAAATAACAGTGCTAGTATTTTCACGATAACACAGTTTTTTTGTATAATTGGCTTTGATATGAACAAACATATAATAACAGAAAATATCTAATCTACTATAAAAAAAATTAAGACTAAAAATGACGTAGTACAAACTATATGTTTAATTATTATATAAATTGCATAAATGAACAATCAACGTAAATCGAGGAAATCAAAATATTTCGTTAAGAGTGCATAGTGATTCAGGAGTTATGAATGTGATTTTTATGAACTTGGTACAGTGTTGGGAGAGTGTGTGTACCATATTATAATTGTCACTCGTAGACGACACAGACATTTATGGCTTTATGTGCGTATTTGTTAGCAATTTATATTGATATAAAATTATTAATTCGATTGTTAATCCATATAAATATATAAAAAAATAATAGTATATAAATATATATATATATGTATATATTATATAAAGATATATTAGGTACATAAAAATAAATCGATAATTTATTGGTAACGCCCCCGAATATCATCCAAATTTCCAACTTTTCTCGCAGATTTTCCATACATTTTTTTTCATACAGATCTTTAGTTTTAACATCATCAATTTGCCATTATTACGGAAGACAGAACTGGACGTCAATTATTAAATCATTTTCATTGATTTACAGGTTATTTTGATGATATCAACAAATTTAAAAAAAAAATAAATATAGTTTTTATACTAAAATACCATCCAAATTTAAGACTTTTTTTTATTTCATCCATATTACCAAGATAACCCATAAATTAGCAAAAATATTTTGATTGTTGTACTAAAAATTCCAATAACCTTGTGTCAGTCACTCCTGAAAAACCACCTATCGAGTCCAATTTTTAATCTTAACCATCCAGGGACTTATTCAAACACACACAAAAAATTTCATCAAAATCAGTTCATCCGTTTAGGAGGTTAGTGACACATACACAGACGGAAGAAATATATAATGTATAAAAATAAATATTTACATATTTAAACTTTTATAATCAGTGTTGTAAAATAATAATAAAATGTTTAATGTATGATTATAATAAATACACAAAGTTTAAAACAATTTCATTTGTTACATTATTTTCAATCATTAAATCCGGTAAATCCGGGATGAAATCGTTGTGCCACAATTTGAAATTTTTTTTGAATACTTCGTCTTTTATAGTTTATTCCAGTTATTATGAAAAATACTTAAGATATCAAAAAATGACTTTCTCAGTCAGAGGCTATGTGTTAAAAAGAAATAAATCAATCTCTTTTCACTTTTGAATTTGAGCAATATTTCTGGTAGAAAACATCATGTAAACATAATAAAAAAAATGAAAACGGTAACACCATGAAGAGTTGTAATTATTTGCCGTTTTACCTTTACTTTTCTTTTGGGGTTTTCCTAATTATGTCAAAAACTCATTGAAAATCAAAAAAATGACCTCACCAACTAGAGAAAATTACCTTTCACAGAAAAAAGAAAATACACAGTAAAATCAATAGATCCTTCACTACGCTCCAAATCTAAAAGTAATAAATAGTATACACAGTCAAAATAAGAAAACAAATATGAATTTGTGTCTCCAGAATTAATATGGCGATACGATAAAATAAGTAAATAAGTAACTAGAAATTTATAAAAAAACAATATAAATTTGAAAAAAATAGTGGAAAATCAAAAGAAAAATAAACCTAATCACAGATGTATACTATAATTTTGTAAAAACAGTAATTGTAATTAGTAATTCAAGTTTTTTTAAAAAACTGACCTTAATATTTGATGAACCATGATTAAGAGCTGCAGATACCATGAATACATCTTGAAATTTATCCCAACCACAAGAGTGTTTTACTTTTTTTTCCAACATTCTTTCTTGATTTTTTAAATACTTGTGATCTATATTCTCTTCAGATGTCATAATGTATTGATCAGGAATATTGAAAGTCCCATTTTTATCACATGTTAATAATCGAGCTAAATCTAAGAGTTGTTTTTTTGATTTCAAAAGATCTATCTGAAATATAAAAATTTTAGTAAATAATTCTGTAAATTTATTAAAAAGTATTAATTTTTAAAATCAACTGTGGTATAGTAAACTAGCTGTTTAAAAATAAATAAAAAAAAAAGTTACACACACCTGTCACTAATCTTTGTCGCTGTCATATGTCATATTGTTTTTACAATTTGAATTGTAACTGTAATGAGTACTTATATTGTTATATTCACGTTTAATATAATATTCAAATAAGAAGTATGTGTATTGAGATTGCAATGCCATTTTCATCCCCCCTCCCTTGTGTTTACAATTTAAAGCTTTTTTTAAAAGAATTGATAAAGAACAATTAAATATCTAAATAAATAACTAGATAGGTAGCCAAATAATTATAATTTGTTACTTATTTATTTATGCATATGACATATATTCAACATTTTCAGGATAACACGAGACGATAAAGATAAAATTGATAAAATTAATAAAATTTGTTACTGAAGGACATAGTTATAATATTATGTATTAACGCAGTTCAATTTTATAGTTAAGATTAATACCTACTTTATTTAATACTAAAAATGAATCTTTGGTCGAATAAAGGTGTAAAAGTCTCAGCACTTTAGGATCCAAATAGTTTCTTGTATATCGATTGGAAACGTCGTGTACAACACCAATAACATCAGCTTCGTCAATAGCGTTCGTTGAGTCATTGGCAAAAGTTTTTTCTAGATTATACCTAAAACAATATTGTTATGTAAATGATCTATTGTAATAGATTATTTATAAATTATTTGTGGTTATTACTTTTTGATTTCTGTAGAATCTACTAAACCAGGAGTGTCCAAAAACACTAATTGTGTATCACCTATACTTTCAACTGCACGAGCACTAGACCTTGTAGTGTGAACTTTACATGAAAACGGACATATCTGCAAAACACGTTTGACTTAATAAATTCAATGTAAAACATAACAAGCTTCGCATTAATGTTTATGTATTTAATCGTTTGTATAGTGGTACATACATTTCTTTGGACAATAGAATTGATGAGAGAACTCTTTCCCGCATTGGGTACACCTATAATGGCAATTTTTAACAACCGTTGTTGCTTTTGTTCAGAGTCATCTCTCTCTTGATGATCGTCGTCGTTATTGTAGCAATCTTCTACGTTCGAGCTATATTTACTTTTCAATAACATGTGCATACATTTCGGTGTGACGATGGGTTTTGAAATGATAGAATTGAAAACGGTACTCAAATACTTGGCCATGAAGTAGGAAAAGTTTTTTGTCATACCTATAGAAATAAAGTTTTCAGAATTTCACCGATCTGAGTTTTTCAGTTCAGTAAGCATAATATTTTATAGCACAAAATAATATGGGATTACCATTGTTTAGACACAGACAGTTTGTTACGCACAAAAATACATACCATTTAAATAACTATTGTTGGCGAAATAGTAAATTGGATGCTGTAATACAAGTCTAGTGTTTACCGGTTCAATTTATACGACTGATAAAAATTTATTCTAATCATAGTAAGTTTTACGCATAAACGATAACGTTCATAATACCTGTGATAATGACAAAAGAGAATAACGATTTGGATTGGCCAAGGTGTATTGATAATGTGTCGTCACTGGTCTGCGCGATGTAGAGAAGATAAGGTGACGCCGCTCTCGTATCTGTCAACGCCACGGCAAAATGGCTGTTCACCAGAGTGCGCTAGCATTCGCCCAAAGGCCGGTTTTTATATACGTTTTATAGTGATTCAATTATATTTCACGCTATAAGCACACCCCGAGTTCGAGTCAAACGTTACGTTGTTACAATCACACTACTATATATTGCGTTTGTTCAAATTTTTATGTGTGCTGTGTACGAAAAAGAAATAATCAATTCCTTTCCACTGTTAATAAACGATGATGATAATGATTATTTAAGTTTTAATTTTAGAAATGCTCATCTTTAAATTAGAATCGAAAAAAGGCCGAATTGAATAAAAATAATTACACATAGAAATCAAACATGAACGATTTGCCCGCTAAAAGTCGAAGTTGCCTGTTCGAGATTCTCGAAAGAAGTCGGCGGAACGTACTTGTCGGGTACAGCGTTCTCGAATGAGTGATGATGGCGTCTTAAGATTTCTCGAGCGGTCAAGACGCTCAGAGTTTCTGTGGAAAAAACCCGTTATGTTTTATTTTAATTATTCTGTATGCGAATAATTACGAGAGTGTCTGTTGCAGGGGTGCGATTTTACGGACGTCGTGTACAGTTATATTTTTATTCGATTCACGTTGAAATATTTCTGACGAGTGTAATAAATGGGACGCGTCGAACAAAATGAAAAATGAAAAAGGAAAATCAATTCGTGTGAATCTTTTCGTTCAAAGTTTAACTCTCAGTTTCATAACCACACCCTCAATGTATTTTATGGCGTTCAAGCTGATACTGACATTGCTATAAGAAGTCGGTGTAATATCCAGATTTCAATGTATAAATTATACAAGCACTAGCTAACAAATTTGACCCTACTAAATAATATTATTTTAATTGAACTTTATTATTGATATTTTCATTTGACTGTATAATTTAATATTTATATTTCAAATTATTTATTGTTTTGAACAATTTTAACTACCAATGTGTTTATGAAATAAAGTTCGAGGGAGCCAGTTCAATGCCTATATCTTGGGAGCTAAATCAATAACCACGCTTGGAGGACTGAAGCGGATGTCGTAAATCTCTACTATGTCAGAATCATTTTGAAATATTTTATTTGTAAAGAATAAAACTACAGCGAACGCTCCTTTCTGTTTATTCAATAAATTACTTTTTTTTTAAATACAAAATAAGTACT
Source organism: Cinara cedri (assembly GCA_902439185.1). Taxonomy (NCBI): domain Eukaryota; kingdom Metazoa; phylum Arthropoda; class Insecta; order Hemiptera; family Aphididae; genus Cinara; species Cinara cedri. The sequence continues at coordinate 2,387,233 of CABPRJ010002369.1, forward strand.
CGGAAATTAAGTTCAGTACTTGATAAATGTGCTCAGGGCCGGCCCTCGTATATCAATACAGGATGGGACAGGAATATCCTGAATTTCCGGTGAGCCTATCCATCATTGTATATTTCATATAACGATCTATTATTCGGTAGCCCGGTGTCAAAGTATTTCGATACGGTTCATAATAGTTACACGCCACGGTCACTAGGATATTCTCGTTCCCGGGAAAATATACTGGGATATTCTTATCCATGGTAAAAATGAAATAGCATATTTTCACTTACTCCCGGTAAATATATTTTACGCTTTCTTGAGTGCTCGGTAAAAACATTCACGACGAGAACGAAGCATGGTGATAAGTAGGGCTCCAAGTACATAATTTGATTCATGTAACAGAAATTTTAAAGGATAAAACTTTTATTTGGCCTTTTTTTCTTCCGTTCTATTGCATATTTGTACAATTTACGATTAAAATATAATATAGTATTTGTGCACAATACAACCATAGATTAAAATAATATACTTTGTATATTTATATATGCTCTGTAATTTTTTTCATAGCCTGGAAAATATGAATCAAATCGGCCTACAAAACACAAACTCATTAAAATTTTAAAATTTCAACTTAATATACTAAAAATTACTCTCCGCTGTAACTACCATAAATATGTTAACATTTTTTTTTTGCACAGAAATGTATCAAAAATATAACGTACTTGTAATAGGATTATATTATTATTATTTTCCATTTGTGAAAATATTTTATTATGTACTTATTGTCATAAATGGATACTTTCAAATACTTTCCAAGGGGATAGATCTATTATTACTTTTTTGTGTTTTTGGGACTGTATCATTGGTGTAGAATTTAGATTACCACAAGGGTATAAAAACAGTAGAAATATTTGTTAAAGGTTGTTAAACTCACATAATTTTGGAGTTTTTTATGATCATTGGTAATTTTCATAAACAATTTAATGGCATATGACAAATGGTTTGATGAAAAAACTATAAAGATAAGAAAATGATTTTAAACAACTAAATAAGGCAAATTTAAAAGCCAAAACAGCTAAATGTGAGTTTTTCTACTCTTCAGTGGGGGTATTAAAACATACAATTTCAGTATGTTTCTGTTGTTACAAATAATTACTAATGATTAGTTTTTGAAAGTTTTTAATTTTTTTAAATTTTTCGAAGTTCATATAAATCATTTAATAATTGTGTACTATGGACAAATTGGTAAATCGATTGATTTTTTATTAAACATTAATTAATATTAATGTTATTACCTCTATTAACGTTATTATTATTTTTGTAGAAAAATGAAAACTAAATATAATATATATATGCAAGCTAACTTGGATAAATATAATATAATATTCTAAATTTGCAAGCTAACTTGGATAAATTTGTTATATGGACTCACTAAAATAGTTTATCTCAAAATATAAACAAATGTAATGTTATTACTTTTTCACGAATCAATAATCATATTAGCTTTGATTATTAAATTGATAATTGTTCCGTTACAAGAGCAACTTCTATTAGAGATTTAGGGATTATTATTGATTACGATTTGTCTTTCACTACTCACATTAATACTATTACTAAAAAATCCTTTAAGATGCTTGGTTTTATCAACCGAAAAAACACAGTTAATTTTAAAAATATAAATGCCTTGTAAACATTATTTTTTGCGCTTGTTAGATCTCATCTTGAGTTTGGATCAATAGTCTGGTCACCTAGTTNAATTAAATATTCCATTTATTTCAAAGAACTCGTACAATATGTGAATAAGCGAGTTGAGTTTTATATCTTGTAAAGTAAGAAGAGAGGTTGCTGATATTATGTTTATATATGATTTGTTAAATGGTCACATTTTTTCCGCGGATTTGCTCTCTATGATTGAATTTAATACAACAAATCACCGTTTAAGAAAATCAAACTTATTTCATGTTCCATTTTATAATAATAACTACAGCTCCTCTTCTTACTTTCCTAGAGCATTAAAACTAGCAAATCATATTGTTGATAATGTAGATTTTTTCTTTATGTCACGTAATGTTTTCAAAAGAAATGTATATTTAGTCTTAAACGATGTTGTAAATAAGGTAATTTTCTATTATTATATTATTATTGATTTAGTGTTTGTCTCCTATTGTATTATTATTGTTTTCATTATTTAAATTTGTCTAATTATTATTATTTTGTATTGTTAGCTTCATTATTATTATTGTTTTAAATCGAGATGTTATTGTTAACTATAAAATACTTAAATGTTTAAACCTGTACTGCCTACACAAAAGGGTCTTTACCCGTTTATTATACATAAATAATAAATAAAATAAATATATATATATATATATATGTATGCATATTGATTTATTGACATAATATAGTTATAGTTGTGAAAAAATAAATATTTATATTATATAGGTTGTGAAAGAATAATATCAATGGGGGGTATACAGTATGCACTCTAGAAGCTTTTGCGAGTATAATTAGAAAAAAAAAAGATTTTGGTTTTTATACAATTATAAATTTATTATCATTGACAACACAGTTAACGAGATGGGAGAGGGTTCTTAATATTGGATACATATTAAATATATGTACCTAGTTTAGAAAAAAAAAAACAAAACACTAAGCGCAAATCAGTAATGTAGGTTTCATAGATTCAAATACAAAATATAATAATTGATTTTCTCAAAACCTTAGGTACAGTACAGAAAGAAAATAAGAGGCAAAAAAATAAAATAAATAAATAAACGATTAAAAATCATTTAAAAATCATAACAAACCTATTTTATACGCACGTATAATAATATAATTAGGATTTATATAAATATATTTTAATTTTTTTTTTTTTTTTTATATTATACCTACAACTATAGGTAATAACTAATAATAATAGTCTAAAATAATATAAGCCGCCTAAAATAATAATTAATAATAATAATAATAATTGTTAAAAAATAATAAACAATAATAATAATAATAATAATAATAATAATAATAATAATAATAATAATAATAATGCAGGTCGATATGGATATCCATAATATTTTAATTTTAATTTTTTTTGTGTCGTTACCCTGATACAAACGAATCGAACAAACGACTAGACGACACATAATATGGACGCGGTTATTTTAAACAATTACATTTACGAGGTTATCACAGTGTGGTATTCGTTAGTCGATATTATCATAATATTCAATTTTTTTCATGTACATAATCTATACCCACTATTATATAATATTATACATTATTAGTTTGCATGATACACTGTCAGAGGGGGCTGGGAGTGCCGAAAATAATATAATATTGTTGAGTACATTGGGAGAAGAGAGAAATCAGATAACGCTGGACGGTAGTATATCGAGGGGTCTGGTTAACGTGCTGGTGCTGTTATCGGGGCAGCCATTTTGCACGAGCAGTTCTGTGAGCGGGCCAGCATCTTGGATGGACGCCGTGCCGTTTCGGCAAGCCGTCCGTACGTGTTGCACACAAGTGCGTCCTTCGTGGTCGATGGATTTGGCGTTAGCTTTGTACTGTGAACAGGAAAAAATATAAAAACATAAATAGACACAAATATATTTAAAAAAATTGGAACGATTTAACAAAGAAATTGAGCGCGTTAGATGCTCGGGAATATCAGTTTATAAACTTTTTCTCAAACATATTGAACGTAATAGCTAATATTAAAAAAAAATATTGAACCCAAAACCACTGGACAATTAAATAATATTATGTCGCATTATAATAAAATGGAAAATATACAGATTATTTATTGTTTATTGTACAACATATTATTTTATTACGCGTTTGTGTTTCCTACATATTAATAATTTTCCAAGGTAATATGATTTCGAATGATTTTACGCATCTACAATCCACTATTGTTTACATTTCTCTGGAGTAATTTTTTAAAAAAAAATAACTAAATCTCCAAGAATTATAATGGTTTTTTTTGGCTTTGATGACATTTCACTTTCACACTTACCCATAGGAGTAGCTGAGCTATAGGAAGGTTTATCATGGAGCAGGCCAGGTGCAATGGCGTTCGCAGGTCCCGGTGGCTGACGACACAATTGACCTGATCGGGGCTGGCATGGGCCAATACGAGTGTGAGGGATCTCATGTCACACCTGAAAATAACGGAGTCGTTGAAACAAATTGCTTTTAACTAAGTGATTGTGGTCTGCAAACCGAAAATCAATTATAAAAATTGTATTCAAACATATATATTTATATATTATTGTATATTTTTTTTTTCAAAACATACAAATTATAAAAGGTTTTCGATGGACATATTTTTCGTTCGCCATGTACCGGATACTAACCTGTAAACGGCGTCAATTAGCTGTTGTGAGAGACTGGGCGTGTGGGCTATCGCTGGTAGGAACTCTTTGGTTTCGTACTTGCTGCGAATCCACTGTTCTTTTTCCTCCCGGCTCGAACCCGGGCTGGGTTTGGTCCGATTTGTCCGGACGTTGGACTCCCAAACGGAATTCGCTAGATCGTTGCCGATTGCCATCATTACCTTCAGGTGCGACGGTCTGGGGAAGAAAAAACGCGGGGAAATAAGCAACTATTTCGCGGAGTTTTATTTTCCGCTATAATAAACTATGCACAGAATTTTTTTTTTTTTTTATATAATTTAGTCCCGCGCGATTTTTCGGTATGAATGACATAAGGAGTGTGTGCAATCTAACACGTCACGGTATACTACAAATTAAAATATCTTAAATCAATAATAGTGATTATAATACGTTTAAAACGCAACATTAAGGTTAGACCATTTAGAAATTTTCGAAATTGAATTCGCTTTTATTTAAAACAATTAATAGACAATTGACTCGAGTCCTTCTTCTCTGGGACTATTGATATACACATATAATATACAGGTATCTGGTATTTATACACGGTATGCGTATATATAAATGTACTCACGGCCATCCGTCCAAGTCGAGCGACCGCACTTTGGATATGTGCGAGCCCAGGTTCCGATGCACGCCGGAACATTCGATGCACATGAGTATTCCAAGATTTAAACTGGCCCAATCGGGATTAGGGTAATTGCAGTCCGCGCACTGGCCGTTGCCCGGCACCCGCGTCCGGATGTTTTGCACGTCCTCCGTCCGGTTACAGGACGAACCGAACTTGCCACCGACGTTCACTTTAATGATCTCGTTGCTCTGCGGACGAAAAAAAAAACAATCGAATCACAAATAATATGTGAATTAACGTTATTCGCCGAACGGCGTGGCAGAACTACGCGTACTTGTAACGAGTTGAGTATTTGTTGTTCGATGGCGGCCACCCATTCGTCCCGGTCTTCCGAGCTGTTAGCCTCGAACTGCCACTGTTTGTTGTCCAACGAGACGATCAGGAACTCATATCCGTCGGTGTCTACGATAAAAAAAAAAATCGTCGTTATCACTCGCACCATAGAGTGTGTAGACAACAGACATATTGTGTATGCGTCATTGAAGACAAACCTTCGCATTCTTGGTTCTTGATGTTGCTGCTCTTCATTCGCCTGTGTCTTTTTTTCACGTTGGGCGTTTCGGCTTTGAGTTCACCGTTGTTCACGGACAACGAAGTATTCGAAACGCCGATGGTCGATTCGTCGCTGTTACTGTACGCAAAAAAATAAAAAAAAAATACGCAATGTTTCGTGATTGTTCCTTTACCATACGGTGGCGAAATAAAAATGCCAACAAAAATAAACAACTCACGCGGAACCGCCGTTTTTATAGCTAGGCTCTTTTAGGAGCTCGAAGGCGGTAAGCATCACTTTGTCGGCCGTCCGTTTGTCTTTCATTTGAAAATTCGATATCGATATGTTAGACAAGTGTTCGGACAGCCCGCCGTTAGTACTGTGATGGTGGTTGGCCGAGGCCGACGACGACGTTGACAGGGACATGATCGTTTTCGAGCCCCTGGGCTTTTGACCGGGCACCTTGACCGTGACGTACTGCAGCGATATCTCTTTGCCGTGCACGTCCTCCATGTAGTCCTGCGAAAAACAACGTAAAAATAAATCGATAATTCTCGACGAGGAGGCGGGAAACGAAAAACAATACTCACGTGCAAACTCGGATGGTACGTCAGACGGCCGTCGTCGCACAGCGTTACGTATTTCTTCTTCCATTCCTTGTTCAGGCCTTTGCTGCTGCGCTTGTACAGGTAACCTTGTTTGAGCGGAATCGCCCGGCCGCTGCCCAGCTCGCTGGTGGTCAGGCACCGGTTTTTGTCGTCCTTCTTGGACGGATTGAACAGATTGGACCTCCGGCGCGTTTTCCGGGTGGTCGTGGGCGTGGAACTGGGCGTGGGCAGGTCTTTGATGGGCACGGACAGACCGTCGAATGTCGTCGTCTTCGACACGTTATTGTTGTCCAGCGCTATGGACAGTTCCAGCGGTTGTCGGTTCAGCGTCGACGACAGGTTGGACCGGAGCACGGACTCCTTGAACGCGCTGACCACGCTGCTGCTTCCGCCGCCACTGCCGTGGTGCGCGGGCGACGTGCCGCCGCTGCCGTGCACGGGCGGCGACGGCGAAGACGCTTGCGAGAAACCCCGGGACCCGGCGGCCGGCGACGACAGGTGGTGATGGTTGTATGACGAAGACACGGACGATAATCCCACGGGAGTGGTGGACGACGACGCGGGCGTGGAGCACCTGGAGTCCGACAGACAGTTGGTGGACGCCGACAGCCTTTGCTGGATGATCTTCTGGCAAGCTGCGGTCATGATATGTACACAATTAAAAGGGTATCAAAAAGGGTTTGAAAGAAAAAAAAAAACCAATAAATAAACAGTAGAAATAAAAATTGCGCATTTCGAATTCAATAAATTTATATCGCGATGTTTCACAATGTTAGCACGGGTGCTATACGGGAAAAGTATCAAAAATGCTATCAAAAGATGGACGTTATTGTTTATTTACATAAATATACGTTTTACGTTTGGCGGGCGATTTTTACACGGTGTTTACAATGGTACGAGTTTAATTTGGAGTGTACGGACGAAACAGATTTTGTGAAATGCGAACCGGAGTCGAATGCAAATAAATACAAACAGCGAAGGGACGTAAGACCGAATTGCATATTGATAAAAAATTGTCGGAGTGGTTGGCCGGACGAGAAGTCAATGCGGAATCGTGGCGAAATATAACTGCCACGTGTGTACGACGGAGTTTCGGTTGCGAACCGCGCGTATTTCGTGTTTACATAACGGTACCGTCGGAAATATTTGAAATTTCTCGGAGTATTTCCCGTATTAAATGTTACGATATTTTGAATCCGTAATCAAGTGAATAATTTATTTTCTGCCGGTCGCACGGTAAACGAGCCGTTTTTCCGCCGGACGGTGTCTCGTTGGACTTTGCCACGCGGCGGACGCCGAAAACCTCGTTGAAAAATGCCCGCGCACCCGTACGTAATTGACGGAAATCACCTAACCATCCAATACCGTTCAATATTATTCACTTACCGTCTTGGAACACCCGGTCCACGTTCAAACCGTACGTGGCGCAAGTCTCGTAGTACGAACATCTCTTCAGGTCGGCCGCCAATTTTCTGGCCCTCGTGTCGTCTATTATCCTCGGATTAGTTTCACTTATGGCGTCTGCGTGTTTATAAATAATGAAAACACGAAAAAAAAAACAATTATTATTATATTGTCGTTGCCTTTTTATTGGTCTATCACGACCAGAGTCAGGGGCGCCGACGTATTTCTTAACACCTATGACAATTCTATTTTGAGTCAATACACCCGCCCGCCCACCACCTACGTCCCACCCACTAACAAAAATAATCCTCTTCGAAATAATATAGAGCAGTGATTATTATAACTTAATGTAGTAAAATTTTTACAGTAAAATCGAGGTCCCTATTTTCCTTCACATTATACTCACATACGAACCGAACCACCCGTCCACCCACTTATTCACCTATGACATTTGTCGTAGGCAAAACCAATTTTCGGCGCCTCCGACCAGGGTAACAGACATATTTTACACGGCCGTATAAAAAATAGCACGGCGCGCAGTGTGGCGAGCGCGTACGCCGCCGTCGAGTAACATCCGTACAAATTTTAGTATAATACATCGCATAAAACGTTGCGAAAGAAGTAAAATGCGGTCGTTAAGTTTTAACGTTTTTATTACGGTTGTACAGAACGAGGGATTACAGCGAATTATTATATATGAAAACCGATAAATCGGTATACCGTCTTTGATTAAAATAAAAGGTCCGGATTTCGACGCAAAGTGTATTTAATAATATTAGTACAATACATTTTTTTTTTCTTTTGGTGATTTAACCCGATATTTAATCCAACGCTGCTTTCGTCGATCCGTCAAACCGTTACTTCGAACTTTTATTTTATATTTCACGAATTAATATATTACATATTCATTGTTTTGAATATCCAGATAATTAAAAAAAAAAAATAAAAACAAACCGACACACTTCATACGATGGGCAGGCCGCTGTTTTAGATGAGAAGTTGGGTATGATAATGGGAAAATTTAATGTACGTCTGTACGCAACGATTAATCATTACTAACGAAAAACGATTCTGAGCGGAATTCGGTTATATATGTTTTGAAAGGCCGTAATGTTTACGATTTGAAAATAATGCAATTCGTACGTTTCCCCGTTTTTCCCCATTTTTTTTTTATGAAAACCCCTGAAAAATTTTCTTTTAGAAAAGGTTACTTTATTTGAAAATCGGAACAGAATTTCTGGTAGAAAAGTTGTTCACAGGTAAAAAAAAAAAATATTAAAAATTAAATAAACATCATTGTAAAATCAATGCACGTTCCGCGAGTTGTTTAAATTTCGAAAACTCGTTTGGTTTCATGTAGATACAATTTTGTTGGATCATATAAATACTATACATTTAGTTCATAATTTATTTAGTAGTTAAAGAGGGGGGCGGGGGTCAACTAAGTCGGCTTGTAGGTCGACGGACTTATAGCGACGAAAAAAAAGAAAAGAAAAAGAGAGTCCGTTTGGTCGATTATTCGATAAATTTATAGGACAATGTGACGGCCCAATCTTCCAGTTTCACCGCCCACCGAACCGGGGAAAAAAACGATTATATCGTAATTATTAGGACAGATATTTATAAGAATGCCAAAATATAATGTGTCCTAAAAAATCTAAAACACCGAAATATGTAGAAAAAAAAAATTGTTTTTTCGAGAAATCAATAAAAATATGTGAAAACGTAAAAATTATATACTTCTGCTTTTTAATTACCTGCAAATAAAATTGCAGTGTCTGACCATACGTCCGGGGTAATCTCTGAACCGGCCGAACAGGTTTTGACGGGGCTTCGCTGGGAGATTGAATATTTTCATAATATAGGTTGTTATTTTTGATTCCGTAATTCGACCTCATAAAGAGTGGATGACCCGTGATTTTTGGTATTTTCGGAAAGAAAATTGTATTCTACTGTTTTTTTTGTTTTTTTAATATACAAGTTTCCTCGGCGAGACGGATGAAAAACCCCGATATTATTAGGCAGTTTATTTTGTTGTTATCACGGGCAAGAAAACGTATTTTTAGATCCTGAGTGGAGCGAAGAAGCTTATGGTTTTACAAAGATGTTTATTTTTTTTTTCTGTGACCAACTTTTCTACCAGAAATCTTGTTCGGATTTTTAAGTGTAGTACTTTTACTGAAAGGAAATCGGACCGGGGAGAGATACTTTAAAGAGGTAATTTTTCGATTTTCTCAAGAGTTTTCTCAACAAATAGGAAAAACGTAGGAAAAACGGGAAAATAGATACAACATTAAACAAAGAATCAAGAATATTATCGAAGAAAACATTATATAACGCCTATTATGTTATGTTACCATTATATTAGGACATGTATTATATTGTTGACAAAGCAACACTGAATTCCGCTTAGAATCGTTTTTTTCGTGAGCAACGGTTTATCGTTGCGTACAGACTTGCATCAAATCTCTCCGCTACTACCCTTCCCAACTTCTCACCTACAACAGTGGCTTACCCACGTGCGAAGTATGTTTGTCCGTCTTTTTCAAATGCACGGCCAACAAACCCACGGCGATAGAGGATCGGGGATCACGAGTCACGGGAACGCGAGTTTTTATTATAATTATTTTTCTTATTCCAGTTTTCTCGTTCGACGGACAATAAACCGCGCGGGACAGCTAATTATGTATTTCATTTTTTTTTTTTTTTGAAAATTCCTCCCATCCTTCCCCCCCTCCCCGATCCGACCGACAATATTGTCGTCGCCGACATACACACGGTCGCGCTCAAATACACGGAATAATACGAACTGCGTACACGCCGGGAATAATATTTACCCGTGTACACACGTTATTTGTTTACTCACCCTGAGTGCCGACCAGGATCAACGGTATTTCGGCGGAGTTACGGTAGTGCGCCATTTTCGTGTAGTATCCGTAGACGGCGTTGAAACTGGCTTCGTTCTCCAGGCTGAACACGAATATCACGGCGTCCACCCAGGCGGTAAACTGCAACAATATAAAAACAACGTTTACGTTTACACGTCTTGTCGATCCGGGCGATAACGGCTGACGACGGTCGGACGATATTGTTGAAATTATATTCGCGTATCGTTTTCGGCCGTCGTCGGAACGATATTGCAACGTTATTAATGTCGAATAATAACAAAAGTACCGGGGGGGGAGGGAGGGATACGCCGTGTATTTTTTGGCGGCGTCGCGGAGAATTTCGAACGGACCGGTCGACGAACGGCTGATAACGGCGGCCGCGCGACGAATGGCGTGCGTGCGCGCCGTCCACCAGACGACCGGCGGCGTAGTAATCGTAAGTGCGAGTAGTGCGAGCAGCACCGGTACCAGTAGCAGTAGTAGTAGTAGTAGTGGTAGTAGCAGTAGTACTACGATTACTACGACGTCGTCGCGTCGCGGCGGTGCGCGCCGAATCGTCGGGAGCGATCGATTATGATGCCCCGGAGACCCCGAGCGGGGCGCGACGAAATCCACGGTCCCGCGGGATCGAATAATACGAGGGACATTTCAAGGACGTCGCGTAACGCGTCGTGACTAGACGGACGCGGCGGCGCACGAAGACTGACCGGTCATCAGCGTCGTCCGGTTAACCGCAGAAACGGCGGCCAAGTGCACACGATCCGGGCCGGGGGCCCCGCGCGGTCTACGATTGCACGTATTTGAATCGAAAACAGAAACGAATTTCTAGGGGAGGGGGGATTGACCGCGGGAGTTTTTGGAAATACGCAGTGGTTTTGAACCCAACTGGTTTAAGATCGTATACAATACGATAGTCTCTTAACCCCCCCCCTCCCTCAATCTTATTTAGTCTATTGGAATAACACAATCGCGTTCACCGCCGATCCGTGTAATTGACCGCGGTCGCTGAAGAACTGCTATTCATATGGTTAAACTCGGTTAAACGTCACAGAAATATTAATTCATCGTTAAAAAAAAAAAAAAAAAAAAAAAAAAAAAAAAAAAAAAAAAAAGGAGAGCGTGGAGAAAAATGCCCCCGGCCTATATATGGGCCAATTGCACGTGACACTCGCGTCAATCCGGGCGGCCCACGATTCCGGTCGCCGCGTGACGTTCCCGCTGGGCGATAGCGGAAAGACCGAAAATCCACGGAAGAAACGAATATATTTCCGCCGTAACCTCAATCGAGAGGGTTATTCGAGTAGGCCAGAATCAATATCCGTACGTTTGAAAACGCGTTGGCGATACGCCGTTTTATAGGATTTTCGAAACGCTAATCCGATTCTGTAAACGGTTCGTACAAGAACAGGTCTAAATTTACCGGGAAAGTATAGCGGTTTGTGTAAAAAACTAACAAGGTTGATACTGAACCGCGCGAACCGGGGGAGTTTTTATCGCATGGTCCATAATGCGATAAAGCGTATTATATTCCATTAAAAATATTATGAAAATTCAGATATCCCCAACTTAATCTAAAAAAAAAAAAAATCAGATAATGATTAAAAATTAAAATGTTGGTCTTTTGATGCCGGTTTTGAGTTATTTGGTTGAATAAAAACTACTTTGCGAACAAATCGTACAAATCTTCTACTACGACGTCGACGTGTAGACTACGCATTGTGTCGATGGGACGACTCCTTATGTTGGGTAAATCGCGCTTTTCTTACAAAGTGCCCCTCGTATTATAATTGTCGGAGGTTAAACCGCCAAATAATTACTCGCGGCCGTTGTACTTTTAAGCCAGTCAGAGAGGGGGGAAAACATAACCTCTAAACTTCTCCTCTCTGCGCGCTCCGTCGCTTCCGTTATACGAGATTGTGTTATTTTCCCGTCGGGCGTGCGAGAAATGAACTGACCCCAACGTCGTCGGCCGCCAGCGCGCGCGTCTCCGGTGTACCGTCGCGCTAGAGTTAAAAATAAACCGCCAACAATGTCGTAGCGCGCCGAAAACACGGTTTTTTTTTTACGACAGAATTATGTTTTAAACGTCTGTAAGTGTTTAGGGTTAATAATCGTACCAAACCGTAAATGTCAATGGATTTAGGCCTATTAAATGCCGACTATTATTGCGTGTCTAAATGTATTATATCTGACGACGACGGTCGATTTTCACGCGTGCGGTTCATGTTTACTGCACAAATCGACCTCACTGCAGTGGTCAAAGTCAAAATTCAATTTCGATGTAATCGACTTACCGATTGATCGACCATTAATTATTATGACCGAGACCCGGAAGTATGTTGGCCATTTATCATTGTCAGTGACACCTAGAAAATATTGTGTTTTGAGTAAGAAACAATAATTTTGAAAATCACGACTAAAACTGTAACTGTAACCTTACTGGGCTCACCAAGCTCCGCTCAGAATTTAATTATATCGAAATGATTTATCGCCGCTTTCAGTACATATGTATATATAAAAATATATAAAAAAAAAAATAAAACAAAATAATGTCAAATCTCCGATATGGATATTCCATGTTATTATACTGTTATCATTAGGGTTCGGAAGTTATAGGAGCTAAAAAAATTAAAACATGCATGAAAAAAATGTTAAATACGCACAAGAAAGATAATGATTAAATCACACCGTTGTCGTTAAATTAATAGACTGAGACGATCAGAAATAAAAATAAATAACTTGGTCAAATAACATTTTAATATTCATATACCATTTAAAATACATTATTGGTTAAGGTAGGAAAAAAAATTAATTTTTTAGTAAACAAAATAAAATATGCGGAAATCTATGAAATATGTACTTTTACTCTGAAACTGACGAACCATGCAAAACATGCATTTTAAATGTTCGGTTTTTAAACTATCTATTGCGTATAGAGAGAATCTCCTAGCTTGCAGATCTGCTACGGATCCGGCGCGTATAGAAAAATATGCAACTCCTGCATAACTTCCGAGCCCTATAGTTGCCACTGTGCTAAATATCAAACGCGTCCGGTTCATTTCCCTGTTTATTCCCGTTATACGTGTCGTATGTTATATTATTATAAGCCGAAGAACGACAATATTATTATTATCGTGTATATTATCCATCAAGTTTATTTAGTAGACATTATCATTCGTAAAAACGAATAATAATATAATGTCACATGAAAGATGTAAAAACGCATCGCAACGCGCATGCGACGATTTTTATCGTTTCGGGCGGACAATAGAAAAAAAATAAAATAGAAGTAGAGGTATATTATTGTATTACATGCATTTCAATTTCGATTGTACCGCAGACCATAGATACTAAACGATGTCGGTTATTATGTACAAATATTCGACAACAATAAAAAGGGGAGTTTTATTTATCGCCGCGTGGTATTCCGGATACCTTAAACTCCTTATAACATATTGTACGCAGAGTTAAGAATAGGACGCGATGTACTCGCATTTACCGTCCCGGTCGCGATACTAACGGGAAAACGTAGAGCAAAATTACGTTAATCGAAACAGTCGAAAAACACTGCACAAATTGTCACGTTTACGTTGAAATTTAAGTTGTTGAACGCGACCAACGCGGAATTTGAACGGGAGAATTTCCTATAGCAGCGGTGACCCCGACTAAGGCCCGCGATCAATTAATCGGCCTACCAGAGTATTATTGAATCGAAATAAAAAAAATTTTCAAAAAAACTTCAAATTTCAAAAATTAACACTCGCGTTAAAAACGACATGTTTACTCTTTAAATTTTTTTCTCATTTATAACAATCAAAACATAATCAATAATTATATATGTACATCACTATGCCTACAATAAAATATGAAATTCCATTATAGCTTAAAAATAAACGTTTAAATTCCGACCAGCCAAGTATTATTGTTATATTTTCATGGCCATCTGTAAAAAAGGTCGGTAACCTGCACTGTTCTATAGGAAGAGAGTCGTTTCCTTAAACGAATTATCATACAAGAGTGTTAAAGTTTTTGTGATTTTTTTTTAATTTTGATAACGCTGTAATAATATAAATTACCTACAGATAATAATTTATTATTGTTTTTTGTCTTTCATTTCCGTAAAACAAGCAGGGTTTGTACGTGTTGTTTTTACCAAATTCCACGATTACTAGTTCATATATTAATGTTATCGTGACAACAACAGTTTTAAAAATTTATGAGAAAATAATGAATTCGGATATTTTCGCATCGATAAATTAAAAATACAAATTCGTTAAATACGCATTTGTACAGTTTAAATATTCGACTGTGTGACCTGAGACCCGCTCTCTGCAGAATATGTAAACAAAACGTTATTATCTAGTACATCGTTTAAATAATTGATGATAATAACAATATTTTTTTTTCTCCCCCAACAGTTAGCTCCGTTTAAATTGACCACGGCGTACTTTTCGGAACATTATTTTTGGGTTTATAAAATAACGGAGCACATAATCTATACGAAAATGATTATTATGCGTCGCGTATTTTCGATACATAAGCAAATATCGTCGGTCGCGTACGTAACTCATCGTAAGTATATGTCGAAAAATGAAAAAAAAAAAATTGTTTTTACGGTTGCGAGAGAAATGTGCTCTATAATATATACACAGGGTATATTATTTCAATGCGAAACTGATTTACACTATATCATTATATTATATTTTGAAACTTTTGAAGTTCAGAATCCACGACTCGGTCGGAATTACGTATTCCGCGGGTACGGGCGGAAAAAATAAAAATAAATAAAAGTAACGGCGGTGCAGGCCGCGTACCGTTTCGCTATGATGTCGGGCCGATTCACCGCGAATAATTTGAATAATATCATTGAATACATATAGGCAGTGGCGGACGCAATATTTTTCAATGGAGGGGGGGTTGAAAATTGATGATCAATCAGTTGTTTTGTCACAAGTTTGAAAAGTTTGTCACAAGTAGTTGCATTCTTAGTTCTGACTGATAATATACACAAAAAATGAAAAAAAAAAACTTTAATATTTAGTAAAAATGTATACAAATGTTGGCCAGTAAAATACGATTTTTAAACTAGTAGAGTATTAAAAAAGCTAGGAACCAACCAAAATTAGAATCGTATGAATTGTGGGTTGCATAACTTAACTTATTTTTTGCTTTTTTCTTGAAATCTTTTTTCTGCCATGATGAATAATCAAATAGTTTTTTTAGTGTGCAAAACTATGTGATACGTTTTAAACGAAAACAACGATGAAAAACCTAAGTAAACAAAATATTATTACACTGACACTGAAGAGTAATAAGTGAAAACAAAATTATTTACATAATTGTTTTCACTAATTAATGGTTATATTATCATTATTTACAACATCCGTGGGCTAACTTAACGATGCGTTAATTGTTGGTAATATTAGTTTAGTAAGTTCAATATTGCAATCATAGATATTATCTAAGGTTGCGTGGGCGTGTGGTAGCTTGCATATGTACAATAACGCCAACCGTCAAAGTAATAACAGTAACGAAATCATTGTTTTTAACGAGTGTCACCACGCAGTTAGACAGAAATAATAATCTTATAAATCTAATAATATCTTATTCTGTGATAATATAGTACTAATAATATAGTATTACTTTCCAAACTCCCCACCTACAACAGTGGCTGCACCCGTACTCATTTTTTTAGTTTTATTGTCAACAAGATGATTCATAATATCGGCCTAAAACTCATTTCATATTTTATAGTTTACGTAGTAATGTCACACATTTTCTACGGACGGTATACATTTTTCTGCGGCGGAAAGGGGGTAACACCCTTATTTAATAAGCACCGCTCGTCATTTACACGTTTTATATCACATCGAAAATCCCCTACAAAGGTGAAAACAATATTTGCCGGAGGCGCGTGCGCTTTATACGGTACCGTCTAATCAAACAATATTATATGCGCTGTTCGGGACGCATTTCGCTTTGGGCGTTATTTTACAAAGGTCGTGATAATAATATTACGTTACAATACAAATCCTGCGTGCACGATACACGAATTTGTACGGGGACGGGGAAACGTTGAATTTCGGAATAATATATATGTAAATAATAAAGGCGCCCCCAAATATTTGTTAATTATATAGGAACATAAATCTAAAAAAAAAAAAAAAAAAACCGAATGGTTAATTATTCAAAAGTACTGGCACAATTATAGATAATAATACAGATAATTTTTCGCCTCTAATTTACAAAATTTACGCTAAATATGCGAAAAAAAATAACATTCTAGTGAATTCGGCGTTGAAAGAATCGTCCGCATTTATGTTAAGTCTCATACAACTGCCCACATACACTCACACACGCGTGCGTGTATGTCACGTATTTTCCTCATTCGTTTTATTTTCAACAATATTTCTTTCATTTGCTAACTATCAAACTTATCATTCGCGAAGTCCTGACTTGCTGCAAGCCTATTTGGATTTATTGACTTTAGACATTTCTCAAAAAGTTGTTTATTTCGGTCCCACAAATATAAAGTGGTAAAATTCAATGTATATAATGAACATTTTTAAAAGTTGCATGAGTTACAAATATCGTAGTTTATAAAAAAAAAAATTATAAAATAACGTAAACGAAATTCGTCAGCTGCTGTCGGCAGCTAAAACGAAGTTTTATTAAGTTTGATTTTTTTTTAGACAGCTTTTTTTATACTTTTTTAAGAATTATGTATAGTTTGAAACGAAATTTTGGTGTTTTATATATTTATTATTGAATAATGATGATTAAATTTCTACAATTTTTTGAAGTTTACAAAAATCATTAATACAATTATATTTCATGAAAAAATTGGCGAATCCGATGAATCGATATTATTTATTAGATTAACGACGGAATATAATATAATAAAATATTAAATAACGAAATCGTTTAATTTGAAAAAGTCGTATTTTAGATTCTGAGTGGAGCGAAGAAGCGTATGATTTTACAAACATTTTTTTTTTTTATCTGTTAACAACTTTTCTATTAGAAGACTTGTTTGGATTTCTACGTATAGCACTTTTTCTAAAAGGAATTTTGACTATCGAAGTACTTTAGAGACGTAATTTTTCGAATTTTTTTCAGCAAATGTGAAAAACCGTGATAAAACCTGGGAAAATCGGGAAAAACGTAGGAAAACTTGGAAAATCGGTATAACATTAAACAAATATTTTTAAAGAAAATATATAAAGCCTTTTCAATTATTTTACTATAAAATAACATGTATATTGTTGACAAAGCATCACTATCAACTGAACTCTGCTCAAAATCGTAATTCCGTAATAAATGGTTTATCGTTGCTTACAGGTAAACATTAAATTATCTATAACAATGGCTGTATCCGTCACCATTATCCTAGGACGTTTGTTTTTGTTTTTTCTCAATTATGATAAAAGCTGCTTAGGATCTCGAAAAATATACCGTCGTGATAGGTTCTAAGTTTGAAAATTGCAAAAACACATCACGGGCCGAGTAACAGCCGCGGGCAAATAATACAATCGTCAACAGCTGCTGCAGCCGTCGTATACGCGCAAATCCACGATTAACAATAGTAATATTCGTATTTTGTCGCCACAAACGCTTGTGGTACTTATACTATGTGTATATTTTACTTATTTATTCCTAATTCGGCACGCGCTAAATGCGCATTATATTTCTAATCGTCGACCGAGCATAGCGAATTTACCTACACCCGCCGCGTTATAAGAAATATAATTATGATAATATTAACGTGTCACCGAAATTAACGCGGTCGACCACGCCGTCAAGGACGATCCGATACAGTTTTTTTTTTCATCGATAGTACCGAAACACGTAAAAAATCGGCGCGAGGTTAATTCTATGGTATGGGAATATTGATATTGACGTGATTGTACGTTCCGTCTCGGGTGGGGACAGTCCCGGTTACCAGTTATCTGCCCCGTTGTCGGGGCGAAAAAAAGGCGATTGCGCAAATGCGTTATATCAAAAAAAAAAAAAAAAAACTAGGTTAGGTTAAGCGATAAAGACAACGATCGAATCGTGGAACACCCGAAACTCTCGGGAATAAGAAATGAGGAGCAAATTGCTACGGACGACACGGAGGGGCAAGGAGAGACATAGCGGAAGCAATGCGGAATGGGCCAAAAAAAAAACAAAAAAATATAAATAAATAAAACCTAACACATTATTTCACTCATTTTAAATAATTTGTTTTTTTTTTTTTTTATAACATTCCACTATGTTTTATTATAATATTTTAGATTCGGAGCGGAACGAGGGTTTACTGTTGTCGTACTAACTACGCGAAAAATAATACAAATTGCTGCGTTTTCCCTATAAAAAGTATAAATAAGGCTTCCCGCTCTGAGGGGAACAAATTATGGTGACAATGTATATAATGTTATTTTTCTTATTTTAAAGGGTAACGGTCTTTAAGATCAGCCCTCTCACAAATAATACTTCTGCGTGTCTCTCCGTTGTACTCCAGACTCTGGAATCCAAAAGTTTCACCGCTCCTAAATGCCTGACAACATAATTCTTAGTCTTGGCCACTTTCCTGTTCTGTTTTTTATCGATTACAGTCCTTATTATTGATCCCCGCAGCTATCACCATGCATGTTTATTGCATTATATTGCATATATAATGAATATATACGTATTGTATGTAACAAATAAATCTTCAAAGTCGATGACTTACTTTTAACTCCAGAATTGAATAGACCTATTCTTTATTTTTAAAGTAATACATCGTTCAATACAATGTTTTTCTAGCTCGAAAATTACTCATTTTCGGTTAGGTGCTATACTACAATACATTATGTTATTACTCATTATATACGTCACGATTTACAGCGCTGGATCTTTTATTTTGTCAAGTTTTTTTTTTCTCGTTCTTTTTTAATTTTAATTAAAATTTTATCGGTCATTGTGTAATATTATCTATTCTAAAATCACCTATACCCACCTATATTAGCGTTGATAGGCAGTGGATTTCGGTGAGATTTATCCTCTCTAATATATATAAAACGTCATACACACGTGCACGATCGATCGGTTATAATCATTTACGACACGCGTCAATATTTGCATTCGGTCAGCATTCGTCTTGTATATTTTATTAGGCCGGGCGTACCTATAGGTGCTGCGCCATAGCTAACACACGTGTATAAAATACACATCAAGTACGGCACGCGCATATTTTTTAATTCACATAGTACCCATTATAAAATGGACACGTCAGAAACACCTCGGGTCACGGGATACGATTTTTTTTATCCAGAGCGCGAGACGTCAATTATTCATAACCAATTACGGCGCCAGAGATATACCCACTCGGGTGTATACACTTACAGGGTGATCCATTTATCGTGCGAACCGTTGATTTTTTCGGAAGATTTTAAATGAATTGAATTTCTAGTTTTTATTTTTCTTTCAATTATTAGGGAATCGTTTAAGTTTTATTTTAATTGCATTTTTATATTTTACGTCTATTCCATAAACTTGCAAAAATTATACACTTTGGATTTTCAAACACGCGTTGCAACCATATTTTTGAACAAAGATTCAAACAGAGAATGTCTCTCTAAAAACTTTGAAAGGCACTAGTAGACACTATAATATTGGATTTACCACTTGTGAGTTATAAGAGTTTAAAGTTTAGACCGGAACAGTACGAGAGGATTATGAATTTATCATCTAAAAACAGATATGAAATTTATAACTCTTTCTCAATCTTCTGGTCTAAATTTTTAGAAAAATATTCTTTATTCGAATCCGTGTTAAAAAAAGGGAGTGGATATTATTTGAAAATCAAAAGTGTATACTCGTTCAAGATATATGGAGTAGTAATACACAATTAAAAACAGTTTTAAAATTAAGCTCACACGGTTACGCAAAACTGAAATGATTGACAAAAACAAAAATTATATGCACTTAATATATTCTGAAGAAATTGCTGGTTTATGATAAGTGCAGAATTATTCTGTATATACTTATAAGCATAATATTATTATTTTACCATGGCGGCGTCTAATGTAATTAAATGAGAAATGAGATTAGTTCGAAAAACGAGTTGTTTTTAGCGTCAACATAATATAGCGACTGACATAAGACGCATACACTCACCCACACAAACACACACACACACAGACACGTTATTATAATACCCCCTCAAAAATATATTTGTTGTTTTTTTTTTAAGCCCGCTTATTTTAGGATATATCTTTCTTAGCATACAAAGTCCGAATTATATGTAACAATATGAACTCAGTATTTATATTAGAAGTGTTGTAGCGAAGTTGATATAAAATAAATATTATACAATTTAGTGTTACTTAGGTGTTTTTATATATTCAGACAAAACTTTTTTGGTTAATAAAAATGATTAGACTTTTACACACAGTGTCTTAAAAAATGTTTTCAAATTCCCAACTGTTTTTCTAGAAAACCATCAAAACACCAATTACAGAAATTACGGTAGATTGGTTTTATTTTTGATTAACTTTTGGATTACTTTGGCTATAAGGAGACAAAGTAACACTAACTATGGAATCAGTTTACCGATCTCCATTCGGATTAGTTTTTTGATGCAACGATTAATTATTATCGTTTTCAGTATATATAAATTAAAATATCAAAAAATGGTCTAATAATGGTGCGATATATTTTGGGCTTTTTATGCTTGGGTACATTTTGAAATATTTATGTTAACTTTATATAATTTATACAATTTATGTTAACTGAATAGGCAGCGGTTGTGAATATTAAAAAAAAAAAATTAAATCTATAAATAAATCTGTCATTTATTCGCTTTTTTTTGGTATTTGATGCGATCTTTAGGCATTTCAAATAATTTTTTTTGTTAAGTTGTTTTAGTTATATAAGCAATCGTGCAAAATGCGTGTAGCACCGGAAATCTCTAAAAAAATATACGAGCGACTACGTAGGTAACCTTGAAAAGTGTGTGGTGGAAAAATTTAAATTTAAATAAGTAATGATATGTACAAAACTACGTTGACACGCGTTAATTAACAGCTCATTAATATACTTGTTTTCATTCAGCAAATACGAGTATATAATATATATTTAATCATGAAACGCGGAAATATACGGCAATTTATATAGAATAAATTATTTGCATAATAGTTATTAAAGAGAAAATAGATTGAGATGGTTTGGATATGTCACGAGGTGAGAGGAATCAAAAGCAATAAAAATGGTAATGAAAATAAACGCAGAGGAAAGAGGAGAAGAGGAAGATCGAAAAAGAGAAGGTTGGATGATGATGCGGAAGATCGGGTTGATTGGAAGTATAGGACGAAAGTGGCAGACTGCATATAGTTGGGATGAAAACGAATGAGACGAATGAGAATAATTATTATTATAAAAATAAAGCTGAACATATTTCGCACCATATGAGCAGATCACTGATTATTTTAGGCGAGAATAGTTTGCAAGTTACATAGGATATAATAGGGTGATTTAGTTTACACTTGCATACTGAAATTAATGATAAACCATTGCAATCGATAAACAATTCTGAGCGGAGCTCGATAAACCGGTATAAGCGTTGTAGTGTTATGGTTTCTCTTTTGTTTTATTGTATAGCCAAATAAATTATCACCGAGGCGAAAAATCCGCATTTTCCAGTTACGGTGCAAACGGTTATTTTCACTAACCGAAAATGTGTAATCCGAGGAGAAAAATACACATCTTAAAAATTATAACAAATTATTATTATTATTATTATCCACATTTAGATTTAAAAAAAAAAATCGAAAAAAAATATAAAGAAATCGTTTTGAATACATAATAAAATAGGTTAATAAGCCCCTGCAAGCTAATGTTAGTATCGGGATTTAGAGTTAAGTTAGTTTACTACATAAGAGTTAAAAATAAATTAGCACAATTTATTCATTAAAAATATTTATAATATTTTTATAAGAATTTATGTAATAATAAGAAAAAGAACGAAAATGAACAGCCGATTATAATATTATAATGCGTATTTCGACAAGATAAAAAAAAAAAAAAAAAAAACAAATTAGCAAATTCGTTATCTCATTGAGTCTTATAGGTATAGCGGTAATG
Organism: Cinara cedri; assembly: GCA_902439185.1. Taxonomy (NCBI): domain Eukaryota; kingdom Metazoa; phylum Arthropoda; class Insecta; order Hemiptera; family Aphididae; genus Cinara; species Cinara cedri. The sequence goes on from CABPRJ010002369.1 coordinate 2,409,732, forward strand.
TATATAATATTTAAATTATATATGTCATTATATCGATATCGTGTACAATTTATACGTATAGGCGAAACTGCGGGTCGGGCCGGAAAACGCCTGCAAAACGGGAAACGCTGGAAGCGCGGTGTGTATACCAGCGGCGAGAAATTTGCGAGGAAACTTTCCTGCACACGGATACCGCGCGATAATAATATACGTAATCGACGATAATAATATGGGGTAGTAAACAGAAAGTAAACAGAAGCCACTTATGGGAGTTGTGTTTTTGTTTTGGACCGTCGTCATCGTCGGATACGAACGTGACGGTAATAATTACACTGCAGGTATTTATACGCCCAAAAAAAAAAAAAATCTTTAAACGTGTATAATATACAGTTCGATATCATGATTTTATTTTATTTTTGATAGATATGATGGGAATATTGATAAAAAAAAAATTATGAAAACTACGTCTGTGAAACCACTGGAACTCGATAAACATAAACGTGCTCTGAAATAACCACAACGTAGAACAATTATATAGAACCACTCATTACGAAACAATATTTAAAACATATAATTTTGGCTTCTACACCTCCTTCCCCTTTCCCTAGATTTTTGATATCAAAATCATCTATGGAGAGAATATAAAAAAAAAAATATAATTTTTTTTTCTCCATTCGATTTTGTCATAAAAAACTTTTTTTTTTACCGAGTACCTTATCTGGAACATTTTTTAAAATTTCTTACTTTTTGAAATTTCTTTATTAATATTATCGGTTATTATAGCATATCGAAATCGAAATCGATTTTCGCAACCCTACACGGAACACATTTATATAATGACAGTATACAATAATCAATACATTTTAAAATTATTACATTTCGTTAGTATTTTAGGTAAGTTTTAATAATACTATTATATGGGTTTTTTTTCAGCCCCACATTCAAACAGATTATGAATCGCAGACACGATCGGATATTTTCGGACGGTTGTGTCTGGTAACTCAATCACGGTACGAAAGTATATACGCGTATAATAATAATGATTTAATCGCAAGTATTAATTACGCTCAGAATTAGTGTACGATTTCAAGTATCTACTTACACTAATATTTTTATGTTTCATAAACCATTGTCTACATTGTGTAACACGTCGACGACGTTTCTGTAGTAAACGTCACTAAATAAATACAAGGCGGAAAAGGTTAATTTTGGTTTGTAACACGTGCGTTAATTTTTTTATATAGGTAATCGCCATAAATTTTAACACGTAAACCGTTTATAAAGAACCAGGGTAAATATGTATCCTCCCTTCGCGGCCGCTAGTCATAACCAGGACGAGGAGGAGTTTTAAAAGTTGAATGATCCCGCCCAGGGGAAAAAACCCACACTAGCACATGGAGTACAAATTATAATATATTATAATGTGGGTGTGTGAGAGCGATTAACACTGCAAAAGAACGTTGAAAAGTTTTCGAAAATTGTGTATGTATACATCGTGTGTTCGGACTCAAATGATAACACGAAATAGTTCAGCTGGATGGACGTGGATTGAAATGAGGAGAAGAGAATTAAGGAAAGCGAGGGGAATCGAACTATACAGAAATGTTGACTGAATTTACAAATTTTTAACCTTTGTGGTGCACGTACGTGCGAAATATAACTTATAAATATTTTTTAAACGGAACCGTTTTAGCGCTTTTAGGTTTGAATAGTCATAATTTTTTTCAAGCGATCGATTCAAATACAATAATTATTGTTTTGCTATTTTAAAAATTACCGAAACATAAATATGATTTTCCTTCAAAATAATGTTACGATTATCAATATAGGCACACATGATTAACAAAATAGTAGTCAAATTTCTTCGCTTGTTTTAATAATAAAATATCACGTTTTAAATATTTTGAAAATATCCTATTTAAAAAACGTGTTATTGTATATTATAGTCGTACTTTGTATTTATATAAGGCGAATAGCGTCCTCCCCGAACATTTTACGCGAATAATTTCGAGCGGTCGACACAGTTTTAGCTGACAACGACCGCGGCATCGGTGGCACCGTAACCCAAATTGATGCGTTATTGATCCAGCTGTTTTCGCCCAACAATCGACGTTTTCCACGGTTAACATTCGTTTTTATTATAAGCATATAGACAAATAAACGTAATAATAGACAATAGTACGGCTATATGTTACGTAGTATTTCATATAATATTTTATAACGTGGAATCTCGGGGAAATGTTCACCTCGCTTTAAATTCTGAGCGAGAGAATACGCGAGGAATATGCATTGGTTCTTTTTGATTGGGGGGGAGGGTTCTGTTTGCAAACAACTTTTCTACCAGAATTCTCGTTCCGATCATTAAATTTATAGGGGCGATGGTTTTTGGTAGCAAATTTTGTCTACAATAGTTGTTATACCTAGAAAATTATTTTTTGATTTTCTCCGTAGTTTTTTTTTAACAACTGGGAAACGCTGTTGGAAAAAAATAGAAAACGTACACAATCTTTTTTTCCGTTTTCAATTGCTATATTGGTTTGCTGCGGTTCGCCATTATGCTTCCTATTGTAACTTGAATCCTTTAACTCCTTATAATTCTCCTAATCCCTGTCTATATCATGATTTGTTATATAAGCTTCATCCTTGGTATTCCTCTTCTGATATGACCTTGTACGTCACTCGAAGCACTTCGTCCAGCTATCGTGACCCAATCATTTTTTTCTTCTAACATTTATGCTACGTCAATGTTCTTGGATTTTTTTTAAATTTTGTTCAGTACCAGCACTTCATCGTTTGTTATTCTCGTCTATTATTTAATTTTAAACATTTTTCGGGAACAACGCATTACAAAAAACCTCTAGATTTATCTCTTCTTTTGTACCGATAGTCCATGTTTTTCGCAACCATATATAGAACCACATGATTTCACGCATACACTTTCAGGGACTTTTTTCATACCCGCAAGTTCACAATTTTTAAAAACGTACACAAATGTTTACCTACAACAATATCATGAAGTGAGTTCGCAATAAAACTTCAATAAAACACCTGCAGAAGAGTGCAGCATTCATTATCTTCGTACATATTGTTATCGTAGCGAAGGTTTTACGCACGTCGTCATAGTATTATAATATAATGTCACAGGTAAACGAAACTGGTATATATAGAACTACCAGGTATAAAGTTATAACGGAAAAACGGTCGCGGCGACGTGTTTTTTACACAATAATATTATATATATAAAACAATGGCCAGCCGAAGAATATAATAATAATAAACCCGTATTGGAGATATAGGAGTGGTACGCGATAAAATTAATTTGCATGTCAAAAGGGTGAAAAGCGCGAGCGCGTGTAAAGGTACATAGTGCGTTATATAGGTAGGTTATATAGGTACCTACTTTCGGGTTTGATCGAGGTGAATCGGGTACGTACATAAACGACGACGGTAAAGTTACAACACAGTGGCTGCCAGAAAAAAAAAAGGGGCAAACACTTTTCTGGTATGTAGGTTTTTATACAGTATTTATCGAATCGTATCGTTTGGTCCCGCGTGATTTCGACACCTTCTTTTATACAATATACGTGTGCGACGTGCGTGCACAGTATTAAAATCTTATTATAAACGTCGGATTAGGCGCGAAAAAAAAAATTATATCGCTTTACTTCATATAATATAGCGGCGCGTACACTTAGGTACCTTCTAATCTAACCTATGCACGTCGCGCAACATACAAATTATAATACAAGAAGGTCGGAAACGGCGGCGGCGCGAGGGTTCAAGCGTCACGGGGCCAAAAAAAAAAAAAAAAAATCAAAAAACCGGCCGTCGACAATTATTGTTTATTATACTCGTATATATAAAAGATAAACCTGCAGGAACCAACGGACCGGAATATTGACGGTCACCGAGGATCCCAGTTTTCCCCAACCGTCATATATTATTCCCTGTTGCGGCAGGAGAGGAAGGGGAGGAGGGCAACTGCCGCAGTAATCGGCTCTGATCGTATAAAATCCCGCGAAAAGTTTCAAGTGGATTAATCACGTTATTCCAATAATAATTCAACAACAAATTCACCGGACACACACAATATATACACTTATTATGTCACACACTGTATATATATGTATGTATAGAAGCATATGCAGCGGTGTTCCCATATAGAATGTACTATACATATTGCTAAAAAAATCACCGGTATACTACGTATACTCTCTAATAGTCTCCACAGTCTCGATATAGTAAAATAGTAAAAACGTTACGATTTAAATTTAATTTACATCTGTAAGCAACGATGAACCATTTCAGACGAAATACGATTCTGAGCAAAGTTCAGTTATGCATGTTTCAAAAACGCTGTGATTTTTACGATTTTCGTTAAAATTTGATCTTAAAACTTTTACGAAAAAAAAGAAATTCCTACACGACACTCAACTTTTTTTTCTCGACCACTAAGTACCTACAACTTGTAATAAATCTTGTATTCTATAGTCAAGTATTTCTGTTTGGTTAAACAATTTTATCCGCACAGTTATACCTATCAAATAAAACCTTTAAAAAAATGGCTAATATGAGTATTCTACAAAAAACAAAAAATTTATCACGGTAATATATTATTATGTCTTGTGTCACTAAAACCATTATATAATATAGTAATACAAATATTATGAATTTCAGTAATAATAACTACAAATTCATAATTTTCTTGTGATAAACGATACTTTAATTTGTTTTTTTTTTTCAAATTTTGAGCATTTTACTTTGGAAATTTTTATTAATTATGTGTATATAATTTTAAATTGATTTTTATTTTCATATAAAAAATTGTTTAAGACCATATGGACACTAAAATATCTCGCATAGGGCACGCACATTATACTAGTATATTCTAAAAAAAAAAAAAAAATTGATGAGAACACTATCGGATGCATACGAAATATAACCAAAAACCGTATACAAAGCACACCGGCTTTGACATCCGTATTGTACAACAATACACGGATATAAAGTAATATCGTTCTCACGGAATTATACATATACTATTATAACCTAATATCATTTCCAAAATACTCATTTGACAAGCAATACAATCGCCGAAAAATCCAAGAGAATGCACACCACCGCACGTCACAATCGATTACAATCGATTTGTGCCTTATTTCTCACCCGAATTTTGATGGCGGAAATTAGCTATATTATATAATAATAATAATAATTAATACGACAGTGGACGAACGGCGTTATTTTTACATTTTCTCACGATTTCCCATTTTCAGACAAACAAAATAATAGGTACGCGAGCCGAAGAAATAGGTATACAAAGACATCCTAGGTCAATGGTGCAGACACCATAGACAATTTAATGTTTACCTGTCAAACATTGCTTACGAAAGAAAGGTTCCGAGAGGAGTTTAGTTGATCACTAGTGTTGCTTTGTCAACAATATACATGTCATTTTATAGTAAAATGATTAAATAGGCTTTATATATTTTCATTAATAATATTCGTATAATGTTGTATCGATTTGTTTAAGTTTTTCCCGGTTTTCCTTTGTTTAATTCGAAAAATGATCTTTTTCAAGTACTTTGCTAGTGAAAATTATTTTTAGAAACATTGCTATCATTAAAAGTTGGAACAAAATTGCTGGTAGAAAAGTTGTGCACAGGATTAAAAATAGTAATATTTTAGTTATATATTTCGTACATTTTCCTGGTTTTTTCGATTTTTCAAATTTTATGAAAACACTTTAAAGAATATCGAAAAATGACCCCCTTAAGGTACCTCTCCCACACCGATTTTCTTTTAGAAAAGATACTACACTTAGAAATCCGAGCAAGTCTTCTGCTAGAAAAGTTGTTAACAGATAAAAAAAAAATAAACATCTTTGTAAAACCATAAGGTTCTTCGTTTCACTCAGAGTCTAAAATGTCAAAACAATAACGGTAAAAGTCCAACCTTAAGCACGCTCGTACATAAATATCCGTTGTCGGACAAAAACAAGTATAGTGCCTTTTTTTTCCGCTGCGTGTTTCTTCAAATCCTCCAACTCTCGATAACTTTTCATTCCCTTAAGGACTCGCAGTATATATCCTCGGTCTTTCAATTGATATACCTCTTACGTAACCTTCAATAATCGACTTCAATAAACTATCATCATGGCGTAATATCCCTTATATATTCTGTTCCTAAAATGCCTTCATGTGTTGCTCTGTGACACCACGCAATTGTCCGACCATCTATTACAGTAACATCACCACATTTCAAATGTTTCTACCTTTTTTTTCTCGATCGAGTTCACTATTCACGTCAAACTAAACCGTATAGCGTCACACTCCATACGTTTACCTTTAAAAAGTTTTTTTTAGTATCGAGTCCAGTGCTGTTCGCAGTTGATTTTTATTGTGAAGATATATTTTTCCTTTACAATATCTTACTTATTATTTCTGATTTATTTTTACCGTTCTAGGTTATTTTACTGCCACGGTAGTAATAGTTTATTGCACTTGTCCAAGCAATTTTCTGATAATATTGTATGTATCAGCCGTTTATCTTTTATTTAATTTGCTACGTGACGTTACTTTTGTTTTAAATTAAGATTTATATATTATATATGTATATAGATTTACATATGTATATACAGTGTACACACGTGTCGAAGAATCAGACAGAAAACATACAAAAACTACCCTATATATTGTGTGAACACAGAGTGGGCGCGTTTAATATTGCGACAAACTGCAACCATGTATACTTACGCGTCAAATTGACGGCGTTACGTAATAAAATTTACGAGAGATTGCCCCGGAGACGTCTGTCTATCCCATCACATCTCTGAGAAGAATATTTACTTATATGACTACATACTGTCGTATACATCGTACATACACATACACACATAATAATTTGTCGTAAATTTATCACATATAATATAACCGGCGGCGGCAGCGACGAAACAGCCTTATTTTGATGACATTAGGGCGTTCCGGCTCAAATTGAATGTTATTTTATGACTTTTCCTTTTCCGTTGCCGTCGTCGTCGTCGCCGGGATGAAAATAAGAACAATAACCGTCCCGGAGGTTTTAATCTATTTTACTAAACCGCCGTCGCCAATAGTCTTTAAACGCGTGTGTGTATGTAACTGGCGGGGAGGGGAAGGGGGTAGGGGTTGAAGTGTAAATACACCGACAGAAGGACGACCAAATAAAATCACTGAAAAAAAAATAAATATATATTTGCACGAACTACGCGTTCCCGCAATTCCTTACTTACCACCCCTCATCTTCCTCCCCGTTTCCTTTTCCACGATATAACCATTAATAATAAAGACTCGATTTGATTATAAAGCAGAACCCGCTACCATTGTACACCCAAGACCGCGGACGGTATAATTATATGACAGGGCATTATAAAAAGTTTTTCGAATATTCATAAAGAAACGCGCTGCAGTGATTGCAGTGATTATAATGTATAGTGAACGAATATACGCGAATAATTTACTATACGTATGAAAAAAAAATATTAAAAAAATTCAGCATACCAAGCGGATAATAGGGAGCACAGCTAGAGCTAGTGACTAAAATATTAATCAGGTCAGAATATATTATGTTAATGATATTTCAAAGGGATATCGTATCACTTTAGTAATTGGATTCTGATCGTAAAGCAAATTAATGACTATAATACTAGGTACGAGTAACAGTTTTGTGTTCACGGTACACATTATGTATTACTTACATTATCTTAAAACAGAATTTATTATTTGTGGCGTTTTCATCAGTTTATTTGGAAGTATCCTAAAACTACGATGGGCTATATTTGTTAGATAACAGTCATAATTATAATAAAATATTTAATATTTATTTAAACAAAAAAAATATTATCACTAAAATCCTACAATATTATGATAATATTTAGTTATGATGATACAAATGCTTTGCAGTTTACACATTGATCATAATGGTTCAGGAAATAGAAAATTATAATGTTATTCAAAATTAATTTTCATTTCAAAAATTGGGTGGCGTATAGACAAAACTAAGTGGGTTTAGCTTGCTCAGCTTACTCTAAGTTTTGTCTGTCCTACATGGGGCATTTTATAACTTTCTTATGATTTATAATGTTTAAGGAAAAATATATAAATTAATCAACACTTAAATTCAATTAACTAAAATAAAACAGACGAAATTAAAAAAAGAAAAAAAAGAAAGAAGAAATTATTGTAAGTCTTAAGAAAATTGTGAATTGTTTTGTTATATTAATTAAAATAGATACAATTTTTATTAGGTACTATTACTTTTTATTTCAATGACATGTTGAAAGTATATGATGAATACATAGTCAGCTATAGGAACTTAAATTTGAATGTTCAAGCGACGACGGTTAAAAGTCTAGATTTAAAGTATTTGCGTATATTTCTCAATTTTTTGTAGCAAGAGAATTTTACCTTTTGACTCGTTCAAGCAAAATTTTCAATCAAATATATTTTACGACTTAAGTTCTTAAGTTTTTCCGAGTACTATTTAGAATAAAAATTATCTAAAAAAAAAAAAAAAAACCACTCTGTTAAAACTGAGAATCTGTACAATAACATTGAAAATCATATATACGAACAAGAGCTAAACAAAATAATAAGAAAAAAGATTTTAATATTATAGGTAAACTGCAGATACCTATTTCGAACGTACAATTTTCTGGGGATAAATTGCATTGGGGGAAAAAATATATTTCACAATAATGCATGAGCGTCAGTGTATACCTATATTGTGCGTATCATAAAAGAATCCTTCGGTCGGAAGTAAATGTTGACAAAATAATCCCCGAAACGTGCAGCGTGTCGGTTATCCCACACACGATTCGCGCCCGGTCCACGTTTCTATATTTTCACAGCCGATCATCGTCGTCAACTGAACAGCTGTGCCCACGAGATCACCGTCTTCGTAATCAAGAAATACCTTTATATATATATACTTTAATATTATATTATAGAACCGCTATATTCATTATAATGTTTACGTTGGCCGGATCCGCTTTTGGCGGTTATCCGTCACAATACAATTTCATTTTTACAATACCAGGTGATTCATTTAAGTGGGTAAACTCATTATCTCGAAAAATACTAATTCTTTTCGGAATTTGTTTTCTAGAACATTAAAAAAACAAGGAGCTCTATAATTTTATATTTATATTATTTTTTGTCACCTTTATTTTTGGGGGTAAAACCACTACTTATGATTTTCAAATGGAAACTTATAATAAAAAGTCTATAAATAAATGGAGTATTAGTTAAAATAAATTTTAGTGTTCAAATTTTTGATTTCCGTCTATTCGTTGACGAGATATTCCACTCTTAAGTTTGAGTTGGATGAGAGTAGTGGAGTATCATATGTGTGGCGGTACGGCGCGCGGTGTTTTAATAATGCACCACTACTCTACCAATTCAAAAGTGGAATATCTCGTAAACAACTTTACAGAAATCAAACATTTCAATATTAAAATTTATTTTAAATAATACTCCTATTTTATGGACTTTTTAATATAGGTTGCCATTTGAAAATCAATAGTAGATAGTGGTTTTATCCCCAAAAATAAGAGTGACAAAAATTAACATAAATATAAAATTATAAAGCAGATTTTTTCTTAAATATTCTAGAAAACAAATTCCGGAGAAAATTTATACTTTTCGAGACAATGAATGTACCAACTTAAATGAATCACCAGGTATAAAAATACTTTTTTTAAATTTTTTTTTAATATTTTGTATTTTTACACGTAATACAACGTGAGATAACAAAATGATTTTGTTAGGATTGTATCCCATGGGTAGACACTGGTCTGGTTTGGACACATATGTAATAAGCGGGGAAAAGCAATACGATATTAGAGCGGTTATATTAAAGGTATATCTATGCATGCATATAGATTGGCGAGCGACAAGTAAAATACCTGCAAGGGAGAGCTTCGGTCGGACGGAATTAAAGCGAAGACCCAGACAAAACGGGAAATATCGATTGATGGAAACAATATACTATAGAGATAGAAGACAGGTAGAAAAAAGTCTAGAAGGAGCATTCAGCAGCATGATAACGGGTGGAAGTGGGCGGACCTCTTCCCGAAGACTAAATGACAATAATCCGACACGTGCACAGAAGTTAGTTAGAAAACAAATTTAACTTTTTAACTATAAAACCAGTATATGATGCATTTTCGGGAGGGTGAAATCTCTAAATCCCCTCTGTATACATGCCTGAGAATAACACGGAATGTTTTTAGTGGCTGTCCTGGAGACCAGAGTTATTCTTTATCACACCTCGTTCATTCTCTCGGATACGTATGCGGTACAACGATCACGCTATCAAGACCCCGAGATTAATAATCTATACCAATATAAGTTCTATAAGATGTATAAGTCTCTACGGCTAAAGCCCTCGAACAACTGTAATGAGCTAGAAAAGCTTAGAGTTCAAACGAGGTATTTCCAGAATACATTTTAGATTAATTGCAAGTAATATAATATACTAATTTACACTGCACCAAATATCAATAGTATCAATATCGATTTCCTAGGATATTCTTACTTGTTGTGTAGAATGTACTTAATAATGGAATATGAAACGTATTCAAAGTCAATTTTGATTGGAAGTAAGATTTTCCTATATTATAATCATACCTACTGTGTGTATTTTGGCTGGTATGATTATGCTAGGAAAGTCATAATTCCATTACATAATCTTAGGAGTTAGATATTTTCTAGGATTTTGGTATTGGGGTTAAGATTATCTTAGGATTATCGTACTGCCGAGGAGGTATGATTTTCCTAGGTATTAAAATTCTGTGACACCGGCATACTATCCATAATATGCTTTATTAATACATCGCGTTCCTTTTGTTGTGACGTCCGTTATAGATTGTGGTAGTGTATATAATATTATTTATACATTTTTAGATGGATGTATTTTTTACATTGACATGTTTTTCGTACATTATATATAATGTCAACATCATCGCGACTGAATGTCATATTTTATAATGAATGTATCACCGACACGGATGTACAATAATACTTACTCAGTGTCGCGACAGAACAAGGAATTTGTTTTGTTTTTGTTAAATGCTTGTCATATGCTATTTATAAAAATGTGTATAGTAATTAATTTGTATTTTTAGAATCCTGTGAAATATTTTAAAAAATCCGATATATTTTTCCCTGTGATATTTACTACCGAATACATAAATTATAATAATATTCTATGCAATAGTACCAAAATTGCAACTCGTAGCAATTTCGTTATTTCGACGATATAGTTTTATGTAATTAATAGTGATATGTTTTAAGAGGTTTCGTCTGGTGCAGTGATTGTGTCGAACGCGTTCTAAACATGGTGTTAAAGCTGACTTTAGTAATATTTCATAAAATCATAAATAATAACAAAAAAATGAAATACAATTGCGAAGGAATTGAAATCGTCGGTTTACCACTGTATGCATTACTGAATAATCGAAGTTAAATTGTTATTGCAATATATTATTCTGACACATAAAACAAACAATTTAATATAAATGTTCAATTAAACGCGTTGAGATTATATTACCGCTATTGCAGTTTATCGTTAGTAAAGTTCAAACTAATAAATAATTTTGTCAAGGTCTCTCGGAATAAACATTTATGAACAAAAAACAACAAATATCAATGCGTATTAATCGTACGAAGTGCAATTATCAAAAGGAACATTTCTTCTCGAGTGATAATATTATTAAACAATTTTTTTACATGACGATCTCAGTCTAATAACATGTATCTAAATAACAAATAAATTTCGATATTCGGTATGCAATTTTTTGAATTATTTTTGCTCGAAGGGGCCTACGCTCCATTTGTTTGGTTTTTTTTTTTTTAATTTACTTTTACTTTTACTTTTAATTTACAATTTATAAAATAAAAAAGCTTACAGGACCATTCAAATATTGAAACACGTTCTGCAGATAGTAGCATATGTATTATTTTTTATGATACTAAATTATTTTTAAAACCGTATATTAACCTGACGTGTAGGTATACCAAAAAAAAATTAATGATAATTTATAATATACCACGATGAATAATATACGCGGAATAACGAACGAATAACAAGAGTTTTGAACGCAAAAAGACGATTGCTAATTGTTTTTATTGTTTATAATATAAGTAAAGAAAATTAGGAAATTTTTTTTATTTTTTTCTATATATACATACAAAACAATGGCTTTTAATAAAAATGCCGACCGAGTGTTGTAGTTGTATACCTATTATTATTAAAAGCGGCACTTGGATAACCGTTTTTTTTTTCATTCTCTATAATTAATTTGTATAATTATTTGAGAGAAAAAAAAATTAAACGGCCTTAACAAAAACGGCGTTTTAAGTGCGCAATAGTTATAAATTAGCGAAACCCGTATACCTATTATAACACGACGAAACAATAATAATACGCTTCCTGCACACTGCACGAGTACGCGCTTTATTTGAATATGAAATATTATACTCGGATATTTGACAGTTTCGAAAAGTTTTAATACAGACGCACGCGACAACTGCAGCCGCGCGAACGGGAAAACGGAAAACATTCACTTTATTATGTGGAAAATATTACGTCGTCACACCAACCCCTCCCCCCCAACAAAAAATAACGCGACGCGAAATTCGTTTGTAAAAGTTGTCGTGCGATTGCAAGACGATAGTACGTAGGTCTGTTTATATACCTACTAATAATTTATTATGCGTTTGTATAATATTATATTTATAACACTGCTACAAGTTATTTTATTCGCGACGCCCCTTGGGACCGGAACGTTCGGAACTATACAGTGGTACGGCGAATACGTCAAAGTCAAAGTGGCGAACGACTTGTATACATGTACACGCGAATGGATATCGTCTTTTTAACGAATCAAGTTAAAATATTGCGAACTTTTTACAACGTTAACGTATTTCAACGGCTGTACTGCACAGCACTCACTCAGAAGACGCGATTTTTCCCGGGAGAAAATACGCGTCGAACAGACAATACAGAATTAAAATCTCGACAGACACGCGTTCAAAAAAAAAAATACGTGAAAATCAGTTAGCGAACACATATTTTATAGGGATTTTAAAAGCTCGTATGGACTCGTACAGAGAACATTGTAATATTATTATAATTCCCCGCGAACTACGCCGAAAACGAATTTTAGTTAATTTTTTACCGCGTTTCAATTGAAAAGGGGAATATTGCCGTTTTAAAATCAAAAATTGATAATATGTGTTTATAGTGTGTATACACGGAACAAGGGTACAGTTTTTGAAAAACAGTAAATAAAATCATTTAACGACTGAAAAAAGCAACGTCGATTTCATTCAAAATCGTCGTGAATAATCGTTGGATCGTGCAGATAAAAATATTACCCTGTATGTTGTTTCTTTAGCAGTGTGTTTCTGATCGATAGTCGTCCGCGAAGAAATCGCCAGTAGCGCCGAGCGGTTATATTCGTTCGCGTGATTGCATCGAATTTAAGAGCGGCCGGATTTCCCCTCGGCTTAATGCAATAACGACTTCCGTCCTCCCCGCCGCCGCCGTAGCGTCGGCCGCAAAGTACATTAACGTTTTCGGGTTATTTAAATAACAATATGCGAACACATTCCTTCTGTAGGATGCATGGAATTATTATACACAACACGGTCGTCGGGGCGGCCGTTGTTGACTCGATTTTCCGGAAATTGATAAAATTCTCGCGATGTCCTAACCGCGGCTTTTCCGAGGACCTATATTATACACTCAGTATACCTAGTTGTCAAAAAGACAATAAAAGAGAAAAAGTTGCCAAAGCGGCACGCACCGTTGAAAAACAAAATCCACCACGTCCAAATCTGAAACGGCTCAAGGAAGTTAGTAGTGTCCTATGTGAATACCACGGAAATTTGAATTAATTTAGACTAATTATTCTAATCTTGGCGGTAAATATTTAAAACTTAAAACCTTTAGTGACCGAAAAACCGAGCCGGATAGTCACGTGGTGGAGTGATAATGCACAAACACCATCATAAATACGAAATTACGGTATATATGATATTTTGGGAGAAAACGGTTGACAACAGTGACATTTTGGGCCATTGTCATTATTTGACGGGTAAGGGTTCGGCTTAATAAACGAAACAATAATAATTTTGAATAACTAACCTGTAGCTCCGGTGAACCTCCTTCGTCTCGGATCAACAACAAGTGACTGTGACCGTCCACGGATATCTCTTTTTTGAAACGGCCGCCTTCCGGACTCTCTTCTTGCATGTATGAGCCCGTCAGGTATCTGTGCACCAGGGCCGACTTTCCGGACGACAGCGAACCGACGATGCCTAGCCGCAGGTCCGGAACGGACCGAGACAAAGTCCATTCTTGGCTGTTTACAAACGAATCTGCAAAAACAAAATACCGAAAAATTAGTTTTTTAAAAAAAAAAAACGATTTTGAACACGGACGCATATATGGTACATAATATTGCGTAAGTTAAAGGAAACTATATATTTCGGAAGAGGAGTGGTTAGAGTGGTGGATTTCAACCTTCAAAATCTTCCCTGCGTTCACTGCTGACAAACTATTAATATACACGAATTAGGCGAAATGAAAACCGCATTGCAGTTTCGATAAATATCCAAAAGTTTCAAAAAATAATAGGCATGTTAATTGTGTTTTTATTTACCATTTTCGAATAAATAACCCGTAATGAAAAAAAAAGCCCAATGTCTAATATCTAATCGTACAATCGGTTTTGCATTTTTATTAAAAATGACAATCGAACGCGTCACAATGCACGCACGTGGAATTCCGTGATTAATTAGTAAACGGGGGGGGAAGGTAGGCGATACGCGTATAGATTAAAAATGACCTATACCAAAAGAAAATGGGCGTTTTTATTTCATGAATAGGATATCGAAAAGAAAAATTACAATTATACCCCGTCCTTGATCGAATTATTATACGTTATTATACAAGATGACGTCAGTTTCGAGTTGTCTTTTATATTATATTTACATCGTCTTTGGAAAAACTATAATCAATCAATCATTCCGAATTTCATTTACGGCGACGGCCGCGGCACCTGTCACCTGTTCTATAGAACCAATACTATCGCCGACGCCACAGCTAGTATACAATAATATTCGATGAAAACACGACACGTGTTTTTTTTTTCATATCAAACTAGCATTATACCTATGTTTAAAGCGCCCGCAAGCAAGTTGAAAAAAAATAATAATCATCGACGATGGGGTTGTATTTAATAATAAACACAATATTTGGAAGTATACCTACATGTATAGGTACTTATTAGGTAAATATATATAATACACAATACAACACACAAAATGCTATTGGGAAAATTATATATTATACGAAGCTTATAATAATAATAATAATAAAAATAAAAAACCTCGTCGAACTACGAGGGCATTCTATGTATAATGATACACAGAATAAACAGCCAGTATAATATATATAATACATTAAAAAGTAATCAATTTTTTTTTCTTTTACCATCAATCAGAGTAATTAATTTCAAAGTTTTCGAGGGAAAAAAAAAACCCTCATCATACTTAATACATTATATTATATTATTGTATTGCGTATAACAATATCAGTATTTGCGTCTTGGAAAAAGTGGAATTTTTTTTTTATACGAGCAGGTAAAAACAGTATTGTCGAAACAATCGTTACACAGTTCCTATATAAGTATCAAATATTATTATAACGTGCTTAGAATATATAGTCAGTATTGAGTACTTCCAAAAAAAATTATTTTTAAAATACTCCGAATACTTAAGAGGAATGCTACTCAATAAATACACATTTTGAGCTTATTTTTCGAATCGCTAACAGAAAACGATAAAATTATCATTTTCTTAAATACAAATGTTTACTATGTTTTCAGCACTTAGTTTAAACACTCCTATTTTTTTTTTTACAAAGCATTTATATTATATTATTGAACGATTCAATTGTTTTCGGATCACAAAAATTAGAATAGTAGAGTAAGAGTAATATTATATTGCGTTTATGTGCAATTTTACGTTTATCTTTACTCTCCCCCCCCTCCCCGTTAGAAAATTGGCCGAACCTCTTTTTTTTTTAAAAAACTATGCGTTTTAAATTGTTCGAAAAATTTTAAATAAAACTATATGTTTTCATAAATTATTTAGATGATTATCACTTAGGCTATTTTTTAGATTAAAAGTATAAAAAAGTAGGACTAAAAATCTGATGTAAAAAAGGCAAACCGTATGTGTTAAATTTAGTTAGTCAGTCTTGAAATATTTCGCGTTGGACATCCTAAACTTGTAAAAGCATAATTTGGAAAATAATAATATACACTATGATGGCACGTCCCAAATTCGCCTATCTAAATAAATGACTTTCTAAGTTTTGATTTACTAAGTTTTGTCACGTTTCCTTCGTATTACTAAAAAAATACGGCTGTATACAGAGTGATCAATTTATCACGAACCAGTCATTTTCTCGGGGGAATTGTTAGTGAATTTGATTTCCGTTTTATTCGCAATTCTTAGGGAATCGCTTAAGCTTTATTTTAACACTGTTTTAAATTTTTACCCCTACTCCGTGTAGTTTAAATGAGTGTATGTTTTAGATTTTCAAATAACAACGCTTCTTTTGAACACATAATATTAGTATAGAATTTACCGTTTATGAGTGATTAGATTGGACCGGAGAAGTAGGGAGGAAGTATGCATTTATCATCTAAAAATGGGTATGCCATTTATTCTTTCAGTAGTAAAGGTTTGCATTTTAATTTGTTATAGCTCATAAACGGCAAATCCGATATTAGTGTTATACATATACAAACATTTTTAGAAAAAAATTCTTTATTCGAATCTGTGTTCAACAAGGAGGTTCCTGTTTGAAAATCCAAGGTGTACACTGTACACTCGTTTAAGATATCCGGAGTAGGGGTGAACAGTTAAAATAAAGTTTAAACGATTTCATAATGATTATAAAAGAAAAAAAAAAGAACAGAAAAATTCACTTGAAATCACCCAAGGAAATTGCGGGTTCGTGATATACTGATCGCTCTGTACACGTAGTGTTATTAATTTACACATGATAATCGACATGATGTGATATTCTATTACATCGGACGACGACGGTTTTCGATAAAATATAATGCGTTGATAAATATTTAACCACGACGTAATTGGAGGCGAACCCGTTGTACACAATATTGTTATTATCATTTAGACGACAGGGCACGAGGCAAAACGATTATTTTGTTACGGAATATCAATTAAATAAATAATAATTATCGGTCGGCGGCGATTGAAATATCCAGGGCGTTTGTTTTATGCACGAATAATTTTCTATGAAGGACAGACATTAAATTAATATTACAGCTCGTTCACGCTATAAAGTAGGTTGATTCACCTGATGTTTAGATATCGGACGGACTATAATATTACCTTACCTTCCGAAATTCGATTGAACGATCTGTTGAAAGGTTGTCGGATACCAAAGTGTTTTGAATGGCGTTGGATAACGGAACACGATTATGATAATATGATTATCATTACAATATTTTTGTCTATATTATCGAGTGTAACAAGCGTCTGATCCGTGACATAAATTTAAATCGCGACCGATAAGAACTGATAAGAAATATCAATCAGAAAAATCGGTAATATTCAGACGGTGGATCTAATGGGAATTTAGATCATAGAATTTTATCATTTTGATAGAACATTGCTGAATTTCGGAATACACACGTTTTGAAATAATCTGCAAAATTTAAACAGTCACGTTGCGCTAGATAAAACGTTCAAAACGACGATATAGGTTCTATTATCATTATATTATCTTAGCCAGCGTCAGGTTTATCTACAAGCGGAACAAGCAGGCGCTCGGAGCGGCAAAATTTTAAGAGTGTCAAATTTGCCATTCATAAAAAATTAATTAACTTTTATTTTTTTTACCACAAACGGGTCTCTGAAAGACCAAAAAACTCCGCTTACACCAATGATTTTAAATACTTTTTTTTGTGAATTGACGTAAAACATAAATTGTTCTTTTATGTTGATGAGAAAAAATCTCTGAAATAATAAGAGAAAATATTGTACCTATACCTACCTAAGAATTTTAAATTATCAAAAACGTGTCAATTCAACTACAAATTTAAATTATTCTAATAGAGTTCTAAAACAAATTTGTTTTCGTTAATTTGGAGGTCTATTTAGTAAAATTGATAGGTCAGTACGTTAAAATGTTTTCCACTTAAACGTTTTGATTTTGTAATATAACGATATTCAAAATATTATATATTTAAACATTTCGTTCCCTTCACGTTTTTATTAATTGTTATTTAAACTAAACATGTTTTATTCCTGCCTACATTTCATAATATATTTATAAATATATTTTTCTTTCCTAGCAATTCTATCGTATATAATATGTATAATAATCAATACATTATACTGTATGCGTGTAAATAAGCCGTTAAAAAATGTACAAACGTAACAGAAAAAAAAAAGCGCGCGAAAAGGTTTTAGTTTTTTTTTTTTTTTTTTTAATGAGCAGGATATACACGTGTGCGGACGGATCGACTGCCGACTCGCGCGGTTTTTCTGCCTTTTGAAACGCAAAATTAATACCGAATCGAAATCTTTTTACGATTATTGTTTTTTTCCACTATTTCGCGCGCATAAAAAATAATGGTCGTATATATATTGCATAGATACAATAAAGCACGAGGGAATATAGTACGCCGCAGCAGTGGGCGGAACCGAGAAGCCGGTATACATATTATAATAAATAATACGTTCATTGTATTTAAAACGTTTTTCTTTCTTTTTTTTTTGTACATATATATTTATTACTCATACCCATCTCTGTAAAACGCCGTGTGATACCATATTATTATATAGGTACTCGGTCGCGCCACAGAGAGCGAACCGTCGTCGACCGGTTTTATCAAAATCGTTTACGCCGGTTCACAGCGCCAACGCTTTTTTTCTCTATACGATCCACCGGTCCAGCACGCGATCAAAACGACAAAACCCGAGCACGGACGACGATTTCAACCCGCCCCTACCCTACCCACCCCCTCCTCTAACTACGGGTGCGCAGGTTTACGATACTTACAAACATATTATTACAACGTCGAATACGGTATTCGGTTTACGACTCTCGTGTACATGAACACGATTACCACACCGCAACAATAACACAACGACTCGACTGCGCGAACGGTTTTTTCTTGAAAAAAAAAAATTCAAAAAGGTACGTTTAACTAAATTACTATATATGTATATATATATTAGTGCCCCGGGAGCGTATTTACAGACCGCATATGAGTTCCGAGCGAAATAATATCATGTAAACGCGTAAAATACGCAACACGTATTTATTGAGTGTACATTGGGGACATTATCGGAACGGTATCACATTTAGACCAAGATGCAGTGTTACATTTTGCGAAATTCCCGTACAAAACCAATTGAAACCGAGTTGGTTACGTTTCGGCTCTGGCCGAACTCGGACGCGGTTTGAAGTGTAAATACACACCCGGGGTGATTTCGGGGTTTCAAAACCCTAACCAAACATCCGACCGAAACGAGTATTGGATATTTGTCCGACCGCACCCCGACAAACTGAAACGGTTTCCCCCCCCCCTTTTTTTATTCGGAGTACCTATGACGATCGACCGGTAAAAGTTAACCAACTTATAGTGTACCTAATATATTTGTAATTTTTACATTCTATATACGAATTTTACAAAAGAAATTCTGTCGGTTGAACAAAACACATCGACCAACGCGCGAAAGCACATGTGCGCAAACCGTCTTCACGTAAAACGAACGATAAGGTCTTTAAAATCGATTTTAGGGATAAAAAAAAAAACACATAGACAACGACATTATAAAGACAACTTTTCGAATGCGTTTTTTTTAAAAATATTGATTATTATAAAAAGTTACAGTTATTTAAATAAAATTTAAACGAATAATGATATGTAAAACACGACTTTTTGTACCTTCGATAACGAGTGCTAATATGAATATTTAGAGAATTTAGATTTAGAGAATTCGAAAACACCGACAAAGAGACAACGTAAATGCCATAAGGGCAAAAAAAAAAAGTTTCGTTTTATGATCATATATTCGAACGGAAATCTGGCCTCCTTATCGTATATCATAATATACGCATCGGATTGTATTGATATAATAAGGGATACATAAAAACGCGTCATGCCGCGTTATTGCAGTACATATAAAACTATATAATGCATACAACGATATTATTGTTATTATCGAATACAATTTCGAGAAAAAAAAAGAAAAAACGTTTTCGTCAGACATACACGCGAGTATTACCATACGTGGCGTACGCAAATATATCATAGGCAGAAACACGCCGGGGAGATTTCGAGTCGGCGGGAAAATCGTGCCTATTTGCTCGCGAATAACTATATACGAACGTACTATTCTATCTGCAATCACCATCCGGTATAGACCGGAATATTCAAAAGAATCGATCGAATGGGGTAAAATTATAATAACATATAATGGGTATATTGAAAAAAAAAAAAAAAAATGGATTTATCGTACGTAGGTAGACAATACTATTATACAAGCGACGGATCGAAGAGACGCGCGTATCGAAAAACCCGTCCGTTTTTCTACTATGGACACACGACAATAATAATATACGAAATTCGAGTAAATTTTTTCAAATACGTACATGTAAAAAAAAAAAAAAAAAATATTACGTAAATATTACATTTCTAAACGTATACACAAAATCGCCATAGTTTATGCGTTTTCCGACGAGACCCGTTTTACGCGCGAGTATTGTTTTTATGTGTACACGACGATGTCGTAACACGCGCCATTGTCAAAGTCGCGTTTTCCCACACAAACATCAGACACTGCAGCAAACCATTGCCAAGCACATTGCGAAACTCGTATATATTGGATGACGGAGTGGATAGAATTTCGTACCCGGTATTATATATTATTATTATGTATCGCAAAAGATTCCGGTAAAACATGCTTGATGAATGTTAAGTAGGGCATACAGAACTTCCAGCATTTGCATATCTATTTGTTTTGTGCAGCCGTGAAAAAAAAAAAGAAAAGGGAAAAAGGCCGGTTAGAAAGAAATTTGTTTTCGCGTTACGACAAAGCCAAATTTGCAAGTTTATCATTATAGTGTTGAATATTTAGGCCTGTTTTTGATTTTTGATACATCTCGAGGTTTTTTTTTTGCTTTTTTTTCTTGTACACAATTTCTTAAGAATAATATTTATCGCGTTGCGGCCAAATATATTATAATATATTAATGACGGAGAGAAACGCGCAGCTGGTCTCGTAGATAATAGTATTATGCAGGCCGAGATTTATAGAAATATTACGATAATGTGCTCTCTGAATATATTTCAAACAAAAGTGAAACAGAAAAAAAATAAAACGTATACAGACGAAAAATTATTGTTTTTTTTTTTATTTCTTAAACCATATTAATATTATCTTTCAACCAGTGAAAAAAAAAAAAATATATATATACGTATAAAACGCGCGCATAATGGTTATTTTAAACGAGAAAAATAATACGAATTATAAGAGATCAAGTACAATTATTATTATAACGACGACTCGGGTCAAAATGAAAAAATAAAAACTAAACAAATAAATAAACACTGAGAGAAAGGATTAATTAATGGCGATAGTGCTGTATAACAGTAACTATATAATATCTCAGATCGTTCCGTATAAAATATATACGAACTATACCAAGAGGGTTAAAATTATAATTAGAAACCCGAGGCGTCCACAGACCGTATAATATTATAATAAATCTGATTATGATTATAATTATTATATTTCGCAATACACTAAAATACGTTTTGTGATCGTTGCCAGGTTTATGTAATGATAAATTAACTTAATTATTTATCGTAATGTTTTACGATTTTTAAATACTGTATTTATATTATAACGTTTAATTTTCTATTTTATACGTATTATATTATATAGGGACTAGAAAAAACATTTAGAAGATATACCGCGATATAGGCGTGCGATTATTATACGGATTTATTCCTCCAGCGGTGTCCTCAAACATATTCTCACCGATCACGTCGATAGTCGGGGAAATCGCGGTCTACCAGATCTCACCCGCTCATAGAAGAACTCTCGCCGAGTCACTTACAGTGGGCGGACACAGCTATCGACTTTGTCACCGGCTCCAATAATTTACCAAACAAAATATAATTCCACCTTATTACTTATTGTATACTGTTTATTTTAATTTTGCGATATGTTTAGTCCGCCATTTCTTTGTAATCTTGCGTAACCATTAAACCATAATATTATATCTAACATTGATTATTCCCTACGGGCCGTGTTGTTGAGGGTTAGATTATACCTAATAATAATAATTATGCAAAATTATTATACGGATGTGAAACGTTACGGACTACGGCGAGCACAATCGAAAAGAGAAAACTGTTATAGAAGCATTTGAAATACGGCGTTACCATACGTGAAACGCTCAAGTGCTTTCGCAGTGTGACTGAGTGGTTTTAAGGGGGAATCGAGTAAAAAACTAAATAACTTTGAAAAATTATCGAGAATTGAAGGAATCACTGATATGATATAAGCCCCGTCCTGCTATACTAGCCCGTGTGTTGAAGGATAGAAGGCTGAGACCAAGGAATACATTATAAATACCGCAAACGGCTTAGGAACGGGGGAGCGAAAATTTATTATCGCTATCGAGAGTCGAATATAAGATTTGAGTTTTGAGACGGAGAAACGGACTCGTTATATTTTATTTCTTTTTTGAATATCCCGCGCGGAGAATTCATTGGACGAAAAACTCGCGACGAATTTATATTGGTTGTAAATAATATAATATATTGGTTTTTTTTCTCTCTTTGGACACGGTCCTTTTTCGCGGGTTTGCGCGACACGTTTCCCCCGAAGCGTCGAAACCTTTTTTTAGCGCACCCGTCGTCATTACCGGTCCCGCAGACGATTTTTTTTACTATTATTGTCATTGTTATTGTTATTAAACACGTGATAACACGACACGTGCGGTTTCCCGGGTACGGCGGGCGTCTGCGGCAAAACGGTACCACTGCCTCGCGAAATCGATCGCCGGTGTTTTACGGCTGCCCGAAATATAACGGCGTCTAAACAGCCCGCACACACCCCGCGGGAGCGAAACACGATGAAAGGCTTCCCGATATCATCGTCGTAATAATAATAATAATAATAATAGACTACAATATTATCAACCTATTACGACGTGTATCAAGAGTATCGTTTACCGCATTCAATAATAATAATAATCGACGCGATTATCCGGTCATCGTGGTATCCGGTCGTCCGGTCATAATATTATAACATATAATGTATCGATTCGTAACCGCGTTAAACTTAAATAGGGACGTTGTCGATTTTTAAGCGCCCCTCTCTCTCGAGGTCTTACCCGGGGATGATTTGAGGGATTAACCAACCCCCTCTACTCTTTATGAATTTGTTTTTTTTTACGGTTCTATTATATTAAAATTTAAATATTTCCCCCCATCAAATATGATTTTTTTTTACACCTGGATCTTTTTCTAGATAGTAATTACTACACATAATATACTATATACGTGACTGGGTTGTACCTATACTCTTATAATTAGGTAGGTATATTAAACATATATGCAAAGCGTTTGAAAATAAAACAACTGACAAGTGATATAATATTGATATTGTTAATTTTATTTCGGGTTTTTGCACCGAGATGGGCACCCGATATAGTTTTAAAAAGCTTTGACACCCCAGGGCAAATGTCTTCGTTTTCCCCATATCAACACGGCCTTGTATATTAAACAACGACTATACGTCTATATTGGATATTGCGGATTATCCGATAGCAATAAAGACCAGAGTGTGATAAGGACAAGGGTGATAATTTTAGACCATCATCAAGATTTATGGATAAAAATCCAGATAAAATTGTAGGAATTGTGTAGGACAGATTTCAATTTTGGTTCATTAGATTCGGTACTAGGCCATGTCGGAAATAGAAATTTAATTATTTTAAGTCATGAAAAAAAAAAATGTTATTTGACTTTTGAAATTTTCAAAAATGTACCAATTATGCTTAAAATGGGTATCAGCAAGTAGAATACTGACAAAAACCTTATCGCTAAGATTTCCATTAGAATGTAAAAATAATGTTCAAATTTAACAATCAAGGGGGTCACCGATCTCCTTAACGGCCAAGAAACGATAAGGTATTACCATCACAGCTGATATTACGGCTACCGTATGGTTTCAAACAAAAACGTTTCAGTATGATATGGCTACAATTAGAAATTAAGTTTATTTTATCATACAGCTTTGCCATATAAATCTATAGCAGATCACTCCTTGAGTATAAATTAGTGAGACATCATGAGATAGGCAAAATGGGATGAATATCCTGGAAATGAAAAAGAAATATTTCGTAGTTTCCCCCTTGAAAAGCATCGATTCATCGTAAATTCTCAAATAATATAGGAAAAAGTATTTTCTTATTCTACTTCATTCTTTGCTAATCAGATGTTTGTCTGATTTTTCCGTTAGGTAAAAGAGTGTAGAAAGCGCAATCTACTATAGTTAACGAGTCTATGAGTCTATTACAGTGTGTTTTTTCTTACAAATTTGTATATTTTCGATTAGTAAAAATCATCAGAAACTTTCATACCGTAATATATCTTAAATGACACGGATTTTATCGGTATGTAATATGTACCTACTCATTCAAATCATTTTCTCATATGAATTATCGGAAAAAAAAAATCATCAATAAATGACCTTTACGGTGGCGGTTTCTGAGTTCCCTCGCGAGAAATGACGACGATGTCTCGTCCGGTTGGTTTATTTCCTGCAGTTTTTAGTCAAACTCGGGTCGACTGTTAAACCAAAAACTATCGGTACACCAGACAATCTTATATATTAAGCGAACAAAATAAAAATGGGTTTCGTCACGCCAGTAGAAAATATTTTATACGCTAAATAGTAATTAATATTACAATCACCTACGTATAATACTGCAATGCGGACGCGTGCACACTGCCCATTTGGGATTTACGGTGAAATCGGATTTCCGCCGCTCCGATGGCGCCGGTCGAAAGGAAGCAAATTTCAAATGTACGTACATGATTATTATTATAATATTATTGTTGTGGATACACAAATCACGATAATATTATGGTGATGTCAAATTTGACAATATTTTAATTTTATATAATGTATGAATCTGTGGCGTAAATGGGAATCAGGGAGATATGGTAGAGAAAAGTGGAGAAATACAAATTATAATTTATCGACTACACATTATACTTTGGGAGTTCTGCAAAAGTAAACTTACTTTTAAATCGATAAAACCAATATTTAACAGTAAATTTAACCTCCAAATTTCATCCCACCCCCTTATTCATGAGCCTGACACGGGAGTTATATTTTAGATTCCGAGTGTTTAGCCACGAAGAAGCTATAATAATGTTTTGGTCTAGACGAGGTTTTTTTTTTCTCGGAACACATTTTTTTGATTAGTAATATACTTCGATTTTTTCACACCATATTACATCCTTAAACGATGCGTTTTTTTTGTTGCCCGGTTATGGTACTTTATTTGAAACATTTTCCCAGAAGCCCAACAGTTTTATAGATATTAAAAACCACAAAAAAACTGTCAACTGTAACGATACATTTTGCAGAATCGGTGTTTGATCGCAATAATTTACTGTTGGCCTAACCCCGTGGGTATGCGAAGTTTGTCCGACGTTTTTAATATCGCATAATGCATGTATGAAATAAATGGGAACAAAGGGACGCACTGTCGTAAAACGTTTTACAATTAAAATGTATACAAAATAAATGTTATAGCTATGTATCAAAGTTTAACGTTTTTTTTTTTTTCTTTAAATAATAATTCATATATAATGACCTGTAACAAAATAAATCGAGACTTTTAAGAGCACTTGTGTTTATAATCAACGGGGTGTAATTATTATGTTTTTAGACGCTATTAACGGCAGTAGCGCGCGTGTGTTTAAAAAAAAAAACATATTTTTACTGTATCATAATATCGTTTGCGACACACGACATGCATGCATATTTAACCCGAATGCATAATATAATAATAAATATAGTATTTTTTTCTTTTTTCGTTATAATTTTCTGAAAATATTCATTGAAATTTTCATTTAAATTTAATGTTACGAATTTGCAACGAGGGTCGATATTTTAAAAATCGTATTAAGGTGGAGTAATACTATATGAAGCGCCTAGAACACAGGGAGTAGGTGTAAAAAATGAATGTTATAAAATATTAGAGTTGAGTGCACAGCTGAACTACAAATTTTCCATTTTATTTCATGGTAAAGAAAAATAAGATCGTAATGTGCTGCGATTTGACACTAAATCGCACTAAAATAGTCTTCAAATATGATAATGCCAAAATAGATTAGAAGTAAATTAGGTACAAGCGTCCACAGCAACTGTTAATACATTTATGTCTCTTTACTGCCAAGTGTCTTTTTTTTATCATTCGACTACAAGAAGAGTGGATCGTATGATAATAAACTATAATAATTATATGATGTACAAAAAAATTAAAACTTGATTTTCTCGAAATTGATAAAATGTCACTTATGTTCTAGGCGCTTCATATAGTATTTATATTACTATAGTAAAAACCGACAACCTTTGAAATATACAACGTGGATAACTATTTATGTATCTATTCAGTTTAAAATTATATTTGATAATATATTGCAATAATTATTATCATGTGAACCATTCGTGTAATATAGCGTTTACTGTGCATAATTATACAAAAAATTAAAATCTTTTGAAAAAAATAGTTCGGCGAACGTTTGCAATTAATATAAATTTGTTCGTACGTTATAATATACGCATTATTATGTAAAAAAAGGTCACGCGGTAAAAGGACTTTGAAGGGTTAACGGATGAGGGTGATACGAAGGCAATGTGGTGGGGCAGGCGATATTTTACTTATATATTATTAAGTATATACAGTGTACACCAATAGTCTTATATTGCCACGCAGAGGGGAAAACTGTCGCCGTCGGCGGCGAGGGAGTACCGGGCATATTATACATACAGGGTGTGCTTACCGGGTAAAGCCCTTTTCCGACCACCCCCTCAGACGAATATATATATATAGTATTATTATTGTTTTTTCCAATGGCTTTTGGATGAGTCATCGTCGTCATTCGCGACTCTCGAGGATCCGTCACGTATAACGGCCGCGGCTGGTTGAATAAACAGAGCATGTAATACGGGGACATGGCAGCGGCGGCGGAGACGCTTTTGTTCTCGGTGAGCAAAAACAATGCCATATGTGTACATTGCACTTTATATACTCATGCAGTGTTTCCCAATACGTGAGTCCGAATTTCGTTTACGAGGGCAAAAAAACCAAAAGTCTACAAGAGACGAAATATTGTTAAATAAGACTATATGGTATAGCGGTAAACACGATAAGTTTAGACACTCTTTAGAAAGTTCTAATTAAAACCTCGATGTGGAGCGAGACGTAACTGTAAAAGCCTATGGGTGGTCCTTACGACAGAGAAAACCGAAATTGAAGCATTTGAATCTGTAGACGTGCAGTGTTGAAAAAGAGCTCTCATAACCTCACGGAAAAAAAAAATATAAGAGACAAAGAGATTCTTAGTAAAATTAACACGCAGAAGTTAATAATATACAAGAACACGCTAATAAGGGAAAATGAGAGGTGAACAGCGCATTTCATAAGGAACGACATTTGGGTAACGAAGGGAAAATTTCAGATGGAAATATATGCGGATAATTTGTTAGATACTCTAGCTTAGTGTAAAGATGAACACCAAGAGTGTTAAATTAACAAATGAAAGATACTCATGGTCCATATTAAATTTCTGTGATAATACGTATTGTATAGTGTTGTATATGTTCGTGGTCATCAGAGAGCATGGCGAGTGGCAGAACTACTTTTTCAGACGAGTCGTTCATTTATTCAGGATTTTTACGTTATTTAAGGTGTAGGGTTGGTAAGAAGGTAGTAAGAATATGATATTATTTTAAATACGCTCGCGAGGCGACGAGTGATACAAGATCGTATATTTTTAAACCGACTAGTCGTAACAATCGTCTATAAATTCGTATATTTTACACGTTATAATATATTATTATTGTGAGTATAGAGTCGGGGGCATACGTTTTGTTGGAGCAAAACCGTCCGAACACAATATACGCTGTTGGAATATTATAATATTATGTTAATACGTTTTCTCGGAAGGTTTTTTTTTCCAATTTTTTTTTTATTTGCGTTCTCGGAGTTTAAAATGCTATATATATTATATAGCTGCTGCTGCAGTATCTGTCGTGCAACAGCAGTGGTGTGATGTTTAGTATTATATTCTTATATTATAGACAGTTTTACGTTTTAGTTAATAATCGACGTCATAACGATCGTAAAAAAAAATATACAAGGTTCATCTCGTAAATAGAGGAGCCGAGAGGAGGAACCTATTAAAACGTTATATTTATACATAATTTATTGGATTTGGTGCACACAACAGGATAAGGTAGGTCAAAAATTGTTTTTAATTGGACGCGGTCTTACGGTTTTATTTTCGTCCTTCGTTTGTCGGCAGATCTAACCTAATATAACCCAACATAACCTATGACCATAACCTAAACGTAATTACCAATTGAACCGCGGTGTGATGGCACAGCCAAGAATGTGTAATTATAATGTGATTTCATCCATTCTTTTCATATCCTCAAATTCGAACTAAACTCATCGGATACGAATCATAATAATATGTGTACGCACATGTATTACTGTTGCTGTGGTAGTGGTGATGGTTGTAGTATACGCGACGATTGAATCAAAAAAACATTACGAGCAGATGAAACAATAATATTACGGTATTGTCGTTATAAGTATGAAGAGTGACGAGATATAATATGAGCATTCCAACACCGCTGCTACGTTATGCAATTCTTGTAAAATATTCGTGTCTACGGGACGATTAATTTTCCATTGCGGGCAACGGTTGTAAATTTGATTTTAAAACCGAATTCACTCGAAAATCTTCGTGTAAAATATATTATAGTAAATCTTACCGAAACCGCATCGCCCCGTAAGTCAAACTTTATGAAAGAATGTTGCCCTCGACAGAATAATAATACCTAATGATAAATTCACATTGATAATAACAATTTGCGTATATGAATACACGTAAACGACATGAACGTGAATATCGGATAACATACAGAATGATAATTTAGTTGTAACCATTTGAACACCGCACTCGCCCGCAACACGAATATAGAAAAAGAACCTTTGGAAGTCTATTCGTTTTATATTTTACATCCTAGCACGTAATAGTTACGTTACACTCGGAATTTGGCGCGTTTACGTTTTATTCTACTTTTCGCCATATTCGGTATGTAGGTAGGTACGATACGATGCTGTGTATACACGCGAACGTTTTTATATTTTATTCAACATTCGACACGAATATGAAATTTTTATTCACTATACTCGCATGCGTTTTTAATTTGTTTTATATACAGGTATATATTATTATATATAAGCATATAATACTCGTTTTTCGGTCAATTTTTCGTCTATATATTATGGATTTTTAATATTATACGAGTACCTATAGCTATATATATATATATACACACACACACACGTGTACTTATTTTAAAGGAGTCTAATGCATTTTTTAAAGGCAGATAATAGATTGTATGCACGTATATTACACACTCGTATAATCGACTATACATTTACATATTTTATGTTAATGTATAACGAGGGAAAATATTTTTTGTTTTTTCGCGTGTGGCATTTACACGGCAACTAAAAGGGTGTACTGGCTAATATAATAATATACGGTCAGACAGTCGGGATTATGATGCCCGAAACAAAAAACAACATTACAACACACGTACCTATATAATATACTTCCTTAAATAATTATGTAATATAGAGGGAAAACACGATTTCAAAGAGTCCGTATATGGTATTTAATTTTGTAAATTATACCGTTTTATAGTTGATTTTATTTTTCGAAATATTTTTTTAACGTATATATTTTTTTTTATCCAGTTTTACGTGACTTATATAATACTACTAGTAAACATCTATAGGTAATACTTTTCTATAGCCTGGATTTAAATGCTCTAAAAATCTATTTTAAACCAAGCTGATACTGCTGATGGGTATATGTCATTGTTTTAGGTGGGAAGTTGGAAAGGAGGATATATAAGGTAATTTAATTTATATTTGAACGTAACGATAGCGGATATGTAACGATAAACGGTACTGAGCAGAGTATTTTAAGTAGTTTATTTTCCCTAATAGACATAGTAACCCATAAATCAATAAAAAATATACAAAACGTTGCCAGTTTTATTAATTTATTAAGAAAACTACAAGGAAAATTAAAAAATGACATCTTCAATGAACAAAAACTAAATCAGAAATGCTACTAAATGCTACTAGGGAGTTCTCATAAAGTTTTTGATTGCATTGACATCGGCCACAACCTTGTATAATAATATTATACTTAAATCCGGAGAAAAAACAATGGGACGTCACTATCTCGTACAATTGAGGTTTTGTTATCTAGCGATCTAATTGCCACCGCGCGCGCGCGCCTCCGTGTCATCGTCCCCGTGGTCGTCGTCGTCGTGAAATCGAGAGGGTCCCGCCAAACGTGTTGTGTGTTTTTTTTTTACACCGTTTCTCTTCATGGCTTTCGGTTTCACTACTGAGCATAAAAAAAATAAATAAAAAAATAAAATAAAAATACGACAGCAGCAACGACGACGTTTAGCCGTCTCCCGCGGTCGAACGGGCAAACATCACAGCGTAATATTATTATTTTTTATATGTTGCGTGAATATGTATAAATGTTTTAAGGTTTCATCGATTTCGTATAAACTTTCATAGTCATTTACACTTTTGTTATATTTCGTTGTTATACATATTTTTACATTATACATGGTGTTTTACGCAAATGGTAACACAAAATATTTCAGTCGGACGGATTTCTATTTCTTTAGGGAGGAATTTGTGGAGATGCACGTTTCGAGCGAATTTTTCTGGATTTTTCGTAAAAGTTTAAAACGCACGGCATAAAAAAGTGAAGTAATTTTAACTACCATTTTGTTTCCCTCCCCCTCCCTCCGATAACAAAAAAATGCATTATGTTGATGAATGTGTAAGAGAAACCCGGGCAATTTTTTAGATGAAATTGAATTGATCAACAAACTGACATCAAAAAAAAAAAAAAACGACTACCTATTCGAATATGAAGCTAAATGGTTGAACTTTTAAAAATAAGCTCAGAATGTGTATTTTGGATAACCGAATTTCCTAAATAAAGAACTCCTTTTTAATCTAACTCTATTCGGCTGAAATATTTCGCGTTACCATTTGAGTAAAACGTATATTGTACCACAATATATGTAGCGAAAAGTACACGACGACGTTTTATTTTTTTTAAAAGGAAAATATACTCTTTTCTTCACCTTCTGAAAAAAAAAGGCGTACACACAACTGGATGATTTCGGAAATATATACACGATCGGAATACTCGAAACCGTTCCGGGAAATTTTTCCGATATTGCGCGACGAGTATAAGGCGTGAAAACTTTGTATTCTTCTGAAAATCGCGTAGCAAACTAATACGATAAAACAAAAACTTTTTCATATATTCTCGCGTTTATTTTTCTTCGGTTTATCGGACTGTTGACTTTTCGTATATACAGATTTATTCACGCGTACACGCGCATTACCCAACATATTATATTGTTGAGTTTTATCATACAATAGAACATAACATACAAAAAAAAAAAAAAACAGTAAAAATTATTTGTTTTTTTATAAAATGAATAATTAGCTCTATATGTTGGGTTACTGATATAAATTAATCTCGACGGTATGCCGATGACGTGCATATAATTAGGTATGTATATTGTAATCATTATAATACCGCATGATGTATTTTTGTCAATAATTTTAAAACACACGTATAAATATGATAACGATGATAAGTATGGGCAATTGATATTTGTACTACGGCTGTCAAATAACGTTATCGTAGTTTTCTAGATGGCATTGAATTCATTATGTTTATATTAACAGTGGTTCTCAACCGGTGCGACATGTTATTTCGGGGTGTGACATGAAATCATTAGGGAAAAAATAAAATAAATAGTGAACAAGTAAAAATATGCGTTTAAGGTTTTACGCCGCGTACAATTAAAAAAAAAAAATTAGTCGATCGTAGTTTTTTATTTTAAAATTCACGGTTTGAAACCTAATAGAAAATTGCAACGCATTATGCATATTTCAATAGTAGGTAGACCGCGGTATTTAATTCTCGTGCTAAGGGTGATAAGTATCAGGGACGTGTTTAGGATTTTCTCTCGAGAAAAAAAGGGGGGGAGCAAATTTAAATCAATTTTTTGATGAGTACTTTACTCATAATGCATAAATAGTAATAATAAATAATGGTGACATTTGGTTTTCTATTATTTTTTCTTTTTTGCGTGTAATTTACAATACAGTCTAATTTCATTTGTTTTAGACATAAATCTCCGAAGTAATTTGTAAATCTCGATAACAATAACAATCAATTCAATCTACTGACTATAATTATGGTAAATATGAATATACAATCGTATAAACAGTAATATTTATCACATGTATCAAGTACATTACGAACTGAAAGTAGTAATATTATAAAATTTTAAATTCTATTATTTGCTAACAAATGAATTAAATAAATAGTAATGTTAACAATATAATATTATTTCAAAACTGAATAATTTGCAGGTACTTACTAATTAATATATTTATACTTATGGCGGCACATACAAATTAAAAAGACCTAGAGGGAGATCTATGCCCAATACTTTCTTCCAACCCTCGAAAATACGTCCTTGACACGAATATAAAACAAAAAGATTAAGAACCACTGCGGTTGATTTGTATACAATAATGCAAAAATCAAACGTTAATGTTCGTTACACAATTTTTTAAAAATGTATAATTTATAATAATAATAGAGACGAATTATTATATTATTGGAGCGTTATGAGTGCTACTATGTTATACATTTATTTGACCGCTTTTTGAAGAGTATCGTTATACGTAAATATACACATAAATTTATAAAGATTACGATTTTCTTCCCGACGACCGTTGACAAAAACACGTTTTTCGATAACGGTCGAATGAAATATACCTACATTATTTTTTATCGTCGTCGAATAGAGTCCTAATTATGTCAACCTGTCCAAATATAATACGCTATACTATAATCGTATATTACACATTATAGTATATGCCGAACACGCGCGGATAAAAAAAACCGACGTATATAACAGGGGCATCGCGACGTTATACATTTGTATAGGGGAGCAGAGTAAAAAAATAAAAGCGAAAAACGCATGTGTGTTCGATACGTAAAAAACGTCTGCAAAAAAAAAAAAACCACAGTCACCGAAACACAAACATATAAAATGATCGAAACGGGTTCGTATTACTCTGCAGTCCCATTGTGCCCGTATGCAATTATTGCGGCGATAATAGAATACGAATATAATATCGCCGTGGTCTTTGGAGAACTCGAACGTACATATGTGACCGGTAGACACCTATATTATATTATATGAATATGTACAAAAAAAGAAAAAAAACCACACCGGAAGTGGGCAGTTTAACGATTCGGCACACGGTGTTCGCGGCAATTACTATTATATTCACAAGGTACCGAGGCGATAGGTTTTTCTCCTATAGATTATTATTCGTGTTGTGCATATGTGTTCCTTTTGAATTTTTACAATTTTCACAACCGTTGCCGCGGTTACGAGGGTTAAAATGCGTGGGGAGAAGAGGCGAAGTACCCCTGTACCCCAGAATACACGTGATTATACATCTGATTGGATATATAAAAGCGCTGCTCCTTAGCGCATCGTTTTTGCTTCGAAGGTACACGGTAGGTACGTTAAAATAATAATAAGTATTACTTTCGAAATTTTATCGTTTTTCGATTACGAACTTTCATGAAGCATTTTTTTTTATCTAATAGTGCATTGGGGCCGGTCGTTTTTTTATTTTTCTCAATAAACAAGAAAAACCAGATTATCTAAAAATTTCGTTACTTTCTGGATTATCGTCCCTGTAACTCGGGGAAAAAATACGACAAATTTAACAATCTGTTCAGAATCATTTTTCGCTAGAGAAGGTTAATCGTCATTACAGATATAAATTAAATTAAATTATTCTATATATTATATCTTTCCTCGCTCCAAATCCCCTACTGAAAAAGTGGCGCGCCCATCAGCGGCATTGGCCTTTAAAAAAAAAAAAATAAAATGTATCATCGGCACTCGATGCGAGAGAACATTCGACAGCCGAACACTTTCGGTACATAAAAACACAATATCCAGCACGCGTCGCAAAAAACCTTTTTGTATAATAAAGCGTGTCAAATTAAAAAAAAAAAAAACACGTCGATCGGATTTTCAATTCGATAACCCTTATTTATTATTTATTTTTTTATTTCATTAACTGCTGTTATATATACAATCGCGTATAGCCTTTTTTGTCACTTTTAAGCACGCGTTCTGTTCGGCTATTGGCCCGAACGAAAAAATATGTTACCGGGGTTATAGCTGTTCGATAAGTGCGGTTATTTCGGAATAACCATACGGCGGCGGTGTCCCGTCGGAACAGCATAAAATATAAATACTATACGTGTTTGGCGAACACAACAAAGAGATAAAATCGCGCGTATTCCACGCATATACACACGTGTGTGAAACGCCACGAAATATATTATGTGACAATGATATACGGCCATCTGTATTTTGTGTTTACGTGCTGTAAATATACAAAAAGAAGAAAAAAAACGCCAGGAGGAAACGTTCGGAAAAAAAAATAAGCTTTTGAATGATATACGATAAAACTACTAATAATAATAGACCAACTGTTTTTTTTTTTTTTTTTTTTTTTACTGCGTTATGTTATAACGGAAGTTGTATACGGATACTTTAAGGGGCATGCGCGCGACCTGTCTTTTTTGCTCAAAAACATGTTTTACAGGAAAAGTTTCGTGCGTCACAGAGTGAACCGATTTCCAAAGTCTTATTTTTTATTGAATTGATGAAGACTTCATACTGCAAGGCACATAATTACAACAATTCGAATACAAACGATATTTTGGTCTCTTTTAAGAAAAACAAATAACTATTGCGGTGTTATCGAAACACAAAACACAATCGATTTCACGAAATTAAATAACTATAAATTGTTTAGTTGGCCGTAGTGCACTTGATGAGTTTCCTGCAGTGCCATTCACGGCGTAGCTGAAGGTACCTTTGCAATCACCATTTTGTGCCTACACGCGATTTGTGACAGGGGTTCACCTCTCTACCTAATATTACGACAACTTCCCTAATTCAAACTTTGTAATTCGATTAAATTCCATTAATAATTTAAATAAATTCCAGAAACAAATGACACAATACTACTTACCCTCGTCCTTCTTATACGGAATAATTGATTTTAAAGGTTAACTCAATTGCCGGGTTGAAATAACAATATCCACGAGAAAAAAACTCTTGTGACGATTATGATATTTATTTATTTCTATTTTATGTACTCAGAAGATCAGTTTTAGAGTAAAGTTAACATTTTAAACGTATTTTATTCACAGCGTGATAAGGAAAAATAAGTAATAATTTCAGTAAAATTTGAACACTTCGAGATTTAAATTTGTTTTTTTTAACGGCCATTTATGGAATTTCTCAATTTCGTTGCCCTAAAGTTTGGGAAAAATTAAACGCTCGAAAACGTGAAACGGTATTCATTTATTGTTCTATAGTAATAAAATACTTCTACCCCTACTTGGAATATATTTTCTATTTTTCACCTATAAAGCTGAAAAAGCATTAAAACTTGTATTATTGCGTATACTAACTCTATGTGTTTTTCGTTTTATACGATATAATAATATTATAATCCTCCTTCCGAGACGACGGTGACGCCAAGTCGCGATAAAAGGGGAGGGTGGCACGCACGCGATTTAACATAGACTGTTGGCGCCTAGATTCTTCGATACGATTACATATTACGTACATTATCCCCCTTATAATTTCATCACGCGAACCAGTATTTTTAAAATAATAATAATAATAATAATAAAAATGAAAAATACACGGAATTTTCCATTATAAAAATATATATATATTTTGTAATATGCATACGATCGTGATGTTATAATACTAAAACATTATTACAAAGGTAGCTACCGAGAAGTAAAAAAAAAAAAGCATTATTATTATTCCGATTGTTTAAACACAAGCCGTTTAGTCGTTGCGAAAACACGTTCCGGGGATGATCTGGGATTCTATAATATACTATATAAAAAATATTGTTTTTCATATAAATATTGACTTTGTATATTATTATTATGCATTGAACAACACCTATTTATAATACACGAAAGTTACTCGATATTAATTCCATGCGTAAAAGAAATTTAAACAAGGGATGTATATTTTTTAAAGATGTAAAATTATATTTAATGCAAAACAAAAGAACCGGACATATTTCGTGCCACGGGTAGGCCACTGTTGTAGAATACAAGTACTCGGATAGGGAAATATAACGAAGACGACGATTTGATTATTCATCAAAAAGGATTCTGAGTG
Source organism: Cinara cedri (assembly GCA_902439185.1). Classification (NCBI taxonomy): domain Eukaryota; kingdom Metazoa; phylum Arthropoda; class Insecta; order Hemiptera; family Aphididae; genus Cinara; species Cinara cedri. The sequence continues at coordinate 2,446,514 of CABPRJ010002369.1, forward strand.
GAGCTCCAGAAACCGTATTAAAAGGCCATGACTGCATGTAATTAACTACATAAAACCGTAAAAAAAATATGCATTCAAAATCTCTACAAATTTAGAATAAAATGCAATTAAAGTATCAAAATATGTACTTAATAAAAAAGCTATGTTTTACCGCAGTCAGTTAAAAAAATGCACATTCATACAAATTCAGAGCTCTAGTTCATTATAATATTGAAAATGTTTTTTCCTCCTAGCAGTGAATAATGTAATTAGGATATCTATGAAAAAAAAACCTAGATGTATTAGTTTTGTTTTATTATTAATTCTTTTGAAAAACTGTTCGAAATCTACAGAAATTATTTTCAAATAAAGTACACAGCCGAACGAAAGTTTAAATCTTTTAATGTACAACGTAAACAGCAATTTTGTATATTTTTATGTTTACCGAAAAAAAAACTAATTTTATTAAAACTATATAATAGCTTCTTCGAATATATTTCTCAGAATCTAAAATAAACGTATACCTATATAAACAGTTTGAAAATGTGTAGAAGATATAGCAGATGAGTGCACGCGCGTCCGGTAACACCGTTCTGCAACCATCGAATTAGCTTTAAATTTAATTTCAAATACCTATATACCCCGCAATAACGCCGAAATTTCTTTCCTCCTACATAGGTGGTACCTGTAAAACCTGGAATACTGCACGTGTATTATACATATATATTTTTTCTCCCGAGTTATTAACCCGACTAACCTTGTTGGCTTACAACAACTATGATAGTAATAATTTGGTGATTTTATTTTGAAATCATATTATATATTTCAACCAAATTTTACATGGCAAAGAAAAGCTTGATTAAATAAATAAACATTTTTAGATCTAGCTTTTAAATTCTTATTGTCGGATTTTAGGTAGATATATAACAGAAGCAGACTCTACGAATTATTCAAAAATCATGATTATTATGGCGAGTGTCAAAATTAAGTTCATTAATCATAATATAAAAAAAAACAACGCATACATATGTAAAAGAAGTACGATACTTCAATTCTTTAGGAAGTTAAAAAACAGAAGACGAACGAAGTAAAGCGGACATAGTTATCAGGATGGTATAAGAAAAGAAGGTTTTTCAGGATAAAAAAAAATCATCTACGGACCACTAACAGCGTGACCTTACTAATAAGGGAAAAGTTCTTCAAAGTATATGTGTGGGACTATATAGCTGTGAAACATGGATAATCGCTACAGAAAATAAAACATAATCAGAGGCTTTTGAAATGTACCGTTATCGAAAAACGCTTAAGACTAAATGGATAGAAAATATAACAAACGAAGAAGTATTGAACAAAATAAAGGAAAAATGAGAACTTTGGCATAGTACCTACATACAAGTTAAAAGAGATATTTAGATGGGGCATCTACTGTGTCACGAAATTTGGACGAAATGCGTCATGAGTTACGCAGAAAGTCATATCGGAAAAGAAAGACCAAGTATGGTGTACGCGAAACAAATTTTGACAGAGATAAAAAAGAATACTAGTTACGAGAAGTTGAATGAATTGAGTTATGAAAGGGAAGCACGGCAAACCACAGAAAACCGATTGAGCGATTAAAGACGAGAAAATGAATATTATTATATTTACTATATGACATACTATGCCATTTAAAATTTTCGAGCACATCACTGCCGAAACACCTATACTTATACACACCGCCTGTCATACATACAATGTGGACTGCGTATCCTATCACATAATATTTTATAAGCAACTATAAGTATTATATATTATAACATATGAAGTATATTAGAATAATTATTTCGAAGCTTCGTCGATGACCCATTTATACTGCAGCGCGTACCATAACACACAATATAGCGGTGTTTTGATAAAGTTCCAACAGGAAGTAAAACGCATATTTACGACGACACATACTATACAGTATTCACAGTAAAATAATAATGGGCGCACACATATACACATATCGTCAAGATCATGAAAACCGACTTGACGTATTATACATAATATTATTATATTTTCAGTATCGTCTATATTTATAATAGTTGGTGTAAAACAACTGAAATTTGCAGTATACTTAATAATATCGTACACATGACTCTCTGACATCGTATCTTGTCAATCTTTATATTATATTACACACACACACACACACATACATATTACATACATATTATTATCATTTTGAAACTATTATTGACGTAATAATAGTATAGTTTGTCGACGTCATTGTATTTATAACATCATGCATCGTGGTCATACAAAACAGAGTTAAATCTAGGGGATATTCACCTTCTCCAGAAAAAAATTGCGGCAGTAGATAAAATATGTTTATTTAATGTACTATTTTACACTAATCGAACGGTTTATCGACTTTGCACGCAAGGTTCGACAAAATGTTGTAATAATAATAATAATAATAACTTATATATAAATTTTAAATTTCGAAAAATGCTCATTTTGAATTTCTCCGGGCAATGTATTACTTTATTTTCTGTATGTAAGTCGACACAAATGCTTTTAATACTCGATAATTCGGTGTTTTTTCATCATTATTGAAACCAGATACTGTTCTCATTCATAAAATATCGTTATTAAACGTGTAAATGAAAAAAAAAAAAACCCCGGAAAATTCAATTTTGAACAAAATATATCGAGATGAGCCTTATTTAAAAATTAAAATTAATTTCATTTTTAACTACTGTATAATATTGTGTACTGGAAATTAGTATAGAATATTGTTATAGGGACGTATTTACGAATAAAAATTAAAATTCCCGGATAGGTACTTTAACTCTGCGCGGCATGTACTCCTATAAATTTCATCGATGGCCGCGTCTGAGAGGGGGCAGCACTTCGCCGTCGTTATCAGACCCGTCACATTTCAGGCAATCTCTCTAAACAATAATAATAATCTCGGCGACACGGAATAGTCCCCAAAAGATACCATCTCGCGTATAAAACCCCTGTATATACCATGTTTCCGGTATGCCTACACGTTATTCGCCAAGGAGATCCCGTAACCATAGTCGTTTCTACCGTCAAATAAACGTAATCCGATCACGTAGTATAATAGGAAAGCCTCCGGTATCCTCGCGCGGGCGCGTTTACCATCTTCCAACACAGTCGTCGGAGTTTGAAATTCCGTCGGCGTATCGGAAACGTTTATTTATTTATTTTTGTTTGTTTTTTTTTTTTAACTTTCCTCCGTCCAACACCTAACGCCACAGTGGCGGACGTTTAATAACCACGAAAAAAAAAAATATCAGGTATAGGTTATGCATTATAGGTCTCGTCCCGTCGTCCCCATAGATCAATATTCCAAAACCGAACACGGCACGACGGTGTCCCGTATACTATAATAATTTCAAACACGCACGCCAAAATAAAAGCATATACGGTTTGTATTTGAAAAAAAAAAAATAAAAATTATAATAATTACAATAAATACACATGCAAATTAAAGACGTTTCAGACTCTTATATACGTGTGTATAAAATATTGTAATATTATGTCCGCGCGCACATCTTGACGGTTTGCCGCCAATAATTCTGTTTGGGGGCCAGTTCATTATTATTATTCTATAGTTATGTATGAAAAAAAAAACACGTTTTTATTGTTATGTAAATTACAATATATTGCCTGGATGGGCAGTTCCACTCGTAATTGGGACGGGCAAACTTTTTTTTCCTCGAAACGATAAAAACGGATATTATATAATAATATATATAAACTTTTTAACACAAAATTTTGTGAAATATATACATATATTTAAATTTATTCTCGTACCATTTGTTGTATTTTCACGTATCTTATTGATTGTTTTTAATTAGTAAAAGTGTACAATATCCAATTTGTTATGTTATACGTTACTATACGTATAATACGCTGTACTAACTCCACAGAGTATAGGTACCTACTTATAATTTATATATTATAAATGTGTGTGTGTGTGTGTGTGTGTGTGTGCATGTGTTTTTAAAAGACAGCGTTTTAAAAATATAAGCACTACGTATAATAAGTGGTTGCACTATACACGCATAATTTTTCTCGTTTTGCTCGGCCCCCGAACAAACGCGAAATATAAAGATTTAAAAATATACATACATATATGCGTAATATTAAATATTATAATAACTACACATCACTGTGACTGCAGTTTATTTACTCTTCCGATGTTTACGTATCGCTTTGTACGTTTATAGTAGTGTTTTTCTTATCAACAGAGTCGTATAATAATTGTTGTTTTTATTTGCATAAGTACTCTTTTTGGAGAGAATATGAAAAAAAAAAACCAAACAAAGGGATGCCGACGATAACGGCGCGGCAAATAACCCGGTTTTCAGTTGAACATTACGACGAGTCTGAGATGAAATCTGTTGCTGGCTCTTTATAAATACGTAAATACGTGTAGGTATAATGATTAGCTAGAGCTGTTAATGCAACGCATTATAAAACCTTTGAGAAAGCATTGAGTTCCAAAAAAAAACACCAGCGAGTAGCTTATTATATCTATTGCGATTCGTATTAGTCAAGGAAGTTTCAACTTTTGACCCCCGTCCCCACCATTTTAATGATAAAATTTTAATATTAGTTCAGAAGTAGTATAATATTATAATTTCAGTATTTTAATATTAAAACATTCGGTTATTTATTGTTTAATAGAAATAATACAAAATAGGTAGGGGAAAATTTGACTCTATACATATATGTATAGTGATTGAGTTAAGTCGCAATTGCTTTTTTTTGAGAATTTAAATGCTTTTTGTTTAAGGGTTTTCAGTACATAAAGTTTACAGCCCTAATAATAATCATTGTAAAAGATTGTAATGTGTATAGAAAAGTGAAAGAAAACAAATTATTATTATTATCATCACTATTTCCGGAGGTAAATATGTATTATTTTTTTATTTTTTTTTTTATATACGTCAACGACGTTGAATTCAATTTGTGTAAAAGGTCTACGCGGGCAATTTAATTTAAAAAGAAGGGAAGGGTCGATCGAAAAATTAGGGATATCATAAATTATAATACTCGATTGTATATGTATAAGAGGTAGGTTGTAGGTATACAGGGAGGACTCGCGACAAAAGATCACAAAAGAGGGGGTCATCCTGTATTATCTACTTATCTTTATAATAATAATAATATTATTCAGTATGGAATTTAGTTAGGGGCCCACCTTTATTTATTATATTATATTTTAAAACAATCAGTATGAGACAATCGTAAGTGTATACTATAATAAGGTATATAAATCAACATTTTACGTTGCCACTAAAAAAAATTACAAATACCCAGCCCTCCAGTAACTACTATCTATAATAATACCTATAATAGTGTATTCTTTAGTGGGTCATTTTTCATTTTGGCGGTCGAAACCACCGCACCGTTGCGGTCACACCACGTGAAAACATCATGACCCAAATGAATTACGAAAAGCAAAATTAATAATAATTATAATATTATGGAAATAACGTTTTAAAGTCAGATTTGTTTTTTAACATGATGTTAAATACAGAACAATGAATATATACAGGGATTTCTTCGGGAGTGGAGGAAGTATAAAAAATTGCAGGTTATTAGAGGGAAGAAATAATATAATATTATGGTTATTATTTTTCTTTGCTCTGCGTACTCGACGCGGCGAAATGTTTTTAAACGTAAACATTATTATATGCAATTATTGTAATAAAAGTACAAAGTAGAAGATGTGCACAAATTATGTAAACACTATATATACATATAAGCCGATTCAAAATCCGCAGAGCTTCAAGTCATTACCTAATGCCCCAGAGAGCGGGCAACATTATTAAAATTGTTATTGAGGATGATTGAAATTATCATAATAATTGTTATATTCGCAGACGAAATTAAATATATTATTATATAATCCGCGGACCTCGAAAAATCACGAAATCTATAGCATGATAATACTATGGTACACAAATATTCCAAATCATAGAACCTTATACAAGTTTTAGATTCTGACCAAAGCGAGGAATACATATTGGTCTTATAATGACGTGTTACTTTTATTTTGTGTGGTTTATCTTTTCCAACCAAAAATATTAAAGAACTTTATTTTCGTGTCATTTTTGTACTCTTGTTTGTGCATTGGCGGAGGTAATTTTTTTAGATTTTCCAAGTAGTTTTCGAAATCATTTGGGAAATCTTACAGTTGTGTTTTTGTATAAATATTGTCAATTTCCGGGTCGGCCTTGCAAGAAGGGACAAATACGATAATGCCCAGAATAGATTTTCGTTAGCGATGGTTAACCGTTGCGCACAGATATTTGTATCAATTAAATTACACTATGCGATGGCGTATCTAGGAGGGGTTAGGGGTTGTAACCCCCCTAAAATGTCTTTGAAAAAAAAAAATACTAATAGTTTGAAAAAAGAATATAGTGTTATTACACTTAACAGTTTACACAAATAATACAAATTTATAGTAAATAAATCCAGTCCAGTGTAGTGTGTATATTATAATAATAGGTAGATCTATGATTATTGCTTTTGGTTATACAAAAAGACAAAGTATTTTGCGATTGTCAATAGAAGCAGTATAATCACAGACAAATTGTTTTAAACTAAAAAATCTATATGCAACTCGATGGGTCAATCGCCATGATGCATTTATATTATTTGAAGAACTTCAACCAACCATTTTACATGCGCTAGATAAAATTACATTTTGGACAAATTCTGACACATCTAGTTCTGAAAGTCATCTTCTTACTGCGATAAAACAGTTAAAATTTCGAACAGTTATATCTATTTTAGTGAAAATATTTTCCATGAGTTTTTCACTTAGAAGTTGCTAATATTTAAAATAATATTCAGGATATTAGAGAAAATTGTGATGCAGAGTTTTAACAGTTATTTTTATCTGTAATAACAGTCTATGAAAAATTTGATGTTACTGTTAGTTTGCCACGTCAATCTAAAGCAGATGATATTTTTTTAAGTATTCATACCTTTTATAGATAATTGTTTAGACCGAAATATCGTTATTCGTTATTGAACGAAATATTTATATCGCACAGAATTATTTTGAATAATTTTGATTGTATTTTACCTAAGATAGAAACGAAAATACCTTTAGATATTAAAGGTAAATTCAGATAATTAGTAAAAACAAATCAAGGTATAATTAATGAATGTAACGATTAAAATTGAAATGATCATACATTAAACGGAGAATAAGATTTGTGGTACACTAAATATTCAAATTTAATATCTTGCAAACTCAAGAACAAAAATACTATTGAAGTATACTTCCAAACTAGTCCAGATGTTTATCCAGTAATATCTAAACTTCTTCAAATATTTCTATGGGAGAACGATAGTTTTCAATACTCCGTCGTTTGAAAAATTCTTCAGGACAAATACGTTTAAATGGTTTAGCTTAACTAAAATATATTCATCGCGATATCAACGTGGTTATTAATGATATTATAAATGAACTTGCTAAAACATGAAAACATAAAATGAATACACATTTATAAATTTTAAAAAAGATAAATATTTCAACTTTTATATAATTAGCGCTGTAAAATAGTTATAAAATGTTTAATGTATGATTATAATATACAAAAAATTCAAAACTATTTCATTTGTTACAAATTCTCGATACACCATTGACTCTATGTATCCTCCAAATTTCCAAATTCCTCCCCCTAAAACAGTGGCACACCTATCAGAAGGGTGAGCCTTTTTGTTTAGGTATACATGTCAATATAATATAGAAATACAATTTTGTTTTACGATAGACCGTATATTATAACTGCTGCAGAAAGACGTTTTATTTTCTGTATATTGAAATTTGTGCGGTACTCATCCGTAATCTGATCGGACAAGTTACACCGATACAGGTAACCAATATCGCGGTAACTGATATAGCTGCTTTATAGACACGACGATTTTGGTACAACGTTCGTACGAAAACTCACGGTGTCTTTTGTATAATTTTATCATAAATCGTCGTTACGCGTGAAATCCGAAAGACACCTTCGAGAATAATTACTTAAGAATAGTTACAGTACACGGGGAAATCGATTATTACCTGTACTGTTAAAAAAAAAAAAGAATTATATCCGACATTGGGGAAATGTTCGGAAATTTTCACTCGGTTGAGTATATATATATCGCTATTGTTGGTGTACACATAAATTATTATGGTGGTACCTACGTAGGTATGATTTACACAAAATACGCCTACAAAAATCGATAATTTCTATACCTACGTATAGTAATTCTTAGCCAATGGTATATGGCGCTAAAAAAGTATGAAATACGTACGCATTTATCTACAATTATTGCACAGTTGAAAAACAAGCGACATAATACAATAGGCGGGCGAAATAAAAAAATACGTTCTTGTCAATTAAATTAAATCGATGTTTAAGGATTGAACTGTATATACTAGTACGCATTGGACGCCGACCAATAATGTCAAATCGTCGACTCATTCACGCCAAGATTCGACAAATTTGTGTCTCGCCTAATTATCGAATAAATTATTATATCGGCCACTACGAAACGGGCGAACCGACAATATTTACACGATTTCTGGCGGAAACTGTTTTATTGTATACGCATATTTATACCTGATTTTCGTTTTTCCGCTATGACCAGCGATTTAGAACGTTTCACTCGGAGCGACCGGCGTTTCAGCGATCTCAAAAACGACTCGTGCACCCTGAGCACGGCGCCTCTGCTTGGCGGCGGTCCCATTTCGGTTTTCGGGTCCGACGAAGTGGTCACCCATTTCGTAGCGGCACTCAACATCGTGTTTCGGACGCACGGCGGCGGCGATAAAAACACTACGCGGATACGCGGACAATACGGTAATGAAAAAAAGTAAAACGAGTAAAAAATTAACAGAAAACGTGATCGCGAACGATTCGCACGACGTACATGCGGATTTCGGCGATAGAGGCGGCGGCGAAACACGTCTGACGACGCGGCGCGAACACGACGGAGTGGTGCGACGACTACGAGAGCGAGAGCCCGACCGTGTCATGTGGCCGCGAGTAGGGTCACGATTCTTTTACACACCGTGAGCGCGGCGGGGCTACAGTGGCGGCGTACCCGACGGCGATACCGGGCAACAGATGTTCCGGTCGGCACGGGCGCATGCGCCTTGAAAAAAGATCCGTATAGCGCGGATATCGTAGTCGCGGTTTTCGGAAGAGGGAAGAAATGACAAAATGAAAAAAAAAATTTGAGAAAAAAAAAATGCCGGGAAAAAATAGAACAATAATATTATGCGCGAGCTAGCGACACCGTTTCTGCGGTGGGCACAAAGGTTTATTATATATTATTTTCTGCACAAAACGAAAATATATTTCTATTTAATTGAGTAATGAACCATGGGAAAAAAAAAGTCCCGGACAGCACTATTATACTATTACGCGTATATATACCCGCGCCGCTTCTTCTCCTCTGCCGCGTTAGTTTTTTGTTTAGGTGTATATATACGATGGGAGTCGAACATCAAAACGACAAAAAAATGACGTTGGTCTTTTCATTAAAAGGCACTAAATCAACCCCTATTTTTATACGAGACGAAACGGTATATAGCGGTAACCCTCTAGTTGTTTTAAAAAAAAAAAAACCAACGCAAATCCCGTTGTTAATTTACACGACTGGACCGACTCAATAATATTCGTCTAATAATAATATATATCTAAGGAGATATTTTCGTTTTCGCAATCTGACGTGAACAGAAAAAATTATTGCAAAATCATCAGACTCTGGACCGTATTATGACGTTTGTAGTCCTATAAATGAATTATAATAAAAAGAAAAAAGAAAGGGGGAAATACAATATTTTCCCGTATTGTACTTATATATTCATGTAATTATTTAGGACATTTTATTATATCGAACACCGGTGTATTGTATTGAAACAACGCGCACCAATACACAAAAGGGACGTCTCTCTGTGCCATTTAAGACCAAAACAACGGTGACGATTCCGATGTATTATTCATCATCGATCGCGATTAAAAATTATAGCTCCTAAATAATATTATAACTTCGTTCGTACGAATATCGTATTATTATTATTATGAGCGAGTAGTTTGTATACGAGGATAAATTCAACGCATATTCGTATAATATATGTATATTGTATACAGTGTGATTATTTTGTTACGAATCAACGATTGTCTTATAGACACGAAGATTTCGAGTAAAACCCGATTTTTCTTTTCTTTTCGGAGACCCAATATTAATTCCCACTCGTTGACGGTAATTTGTTTTTTTTTTTTTTTGTATATTTAGAAATTCAATAAGCTTTTTATAAATAAACATGTAGTTCAATTTCTGTATTGAAAAATGATTCGATTCTGTTCTATACGTTTTCTAGAAAAATATTTTTTATCACTCATCATGCACTTAATCTGAAAAAAAATCACGAACAAATGTTTCCTACAATACTTAGATATGGAATCAAAGAAGTCAAATATGGTTTTAGAATTAAAATTGGTCGAGCGGTAGTAGGAGATAATTTCACTACTGCTTATTGGTCTAGAATATATTTGCCTGTAAAAACACGCGCTACCCTACCTATTAAACAGGTATGGGACAAAATTTGGCAAGTTATTTTCAACCCCACAATTAAAAAAGTATAAATTATATTTTCGAATCGATAAATTAAAAAAAAAAATCACACGAGCATCAGACTAGTTTTCCCACAGCCGACTTGTTTTAATTTTAATTTTTTTTTTTTACAATAAGGAATTGAACAAAACAAATCTGTCCAAATAATTAAAGTTGATTTCGAAATGTTTAATAAAATACGTACAGACGGTGAGGTCAGAAATTCAGTCCTTCTAAAATGATACACATTTGACAACAAGTTTTATTTGTATAGAAACATTTTAACCCAGTTTTTTACATTCGAGGGTCTGAAAGGGTAATTCAAACCCAATAGTTCTTGTGAAAACATGAAATCTAAGCATAAAAACGGCCGTAGAGGGGATTGAAAGTTGAAATCTCCAAAAAACACAACCTTGACACTTATACCTTACGTATACAACACGGCGTTGCTTCTCCCGCAACAACAAGACGGTGAAAAGTATTCATATTGAAATTCAAGTCAAAATTGTATCTCTTCAATCCGCTTGTAAAAAAGAACTCTAATATTTCCGGATTTGAGCTCTTTTGGTCCAGTAGGAGCCGTTAAAAGTCTACGAAATATGTACCTACAGGTAAAAAGATAAGATGTATAAGAAACACAGCTAGTATACAGTACAATAGTATCTTATTTTTGGGAACAATTCGACAAAAAATAAAAATATAACGGATCTTTGTTATTTGAAAATCTGTAGACGCGAAATAAAATATGTAAAACTTTAAAAATACACGTAGAATATTTTGGTTATTTGACTGGCAGCGGTTCCAACGGTGTATCACGGTATATTATAACGGTCGAGATTTAACATTTAAATCAAATAAACTTACATGATATTATTATTATTTTTTTTTTTTTTAAAAAAAAAAACGTTACACAGCTGCTAAAATATGGCGCGTGCACGTGCATATGTGCATGCGAATTATAATATTATATTTATTATTTTTGCAACGACGATATTTGCGAACCGACAGTTTTGTCGCGAGTCAAAAACCTGTTCAAATATATAATACGATACGGATGGCGAAATAATGATGCACAGTTATTTTATTTATATTAATACGTATGTGTGTATACGGCAGCGTTGTTTTGAAACGAACATTTCGCAATCGAATACTTTATTTTATTTTTTTTTCAAACAAGTGCGAATTCAAAACTTCCGTACAACACGACGTGAAATAATACTCGCACTTAAAGCGCAATGTCGGCGTCAACAAAAATTTACAGAGAGGTGTGATTAAAACGAAAACGTTTCTGCCCGTCGGATTTTTGTCCTACGATAAGTAATACATTTGACGACAGTAATATATAACATGAAGTAATTACGTAACGTAATAAAAAAAAAAAAAACAAAAAAAGCTAAGAAACGATTAAGTTTACCCACTTTAAAATAAAATTATCGTTGAATTGCCGACTCGGCAGTCGAAATTTTCAAATTTAAATCATGCGTTCGTTATACCCTGGCTCGCTCGTGTATCCCTCGATTTCTGGCCCCGTTACCGAAACCAAAAATAATTTACTAAACAAACTTATTGAAATTAATGAACACGGAGCCCAGATTCGGAAACGACAAGCGGTGTGGGTATACGTACTAAACTGTACCCGAACGACCTGTTTTTTGTATAAGCTTCGCCCTAGTTTGTATCCATGTCAAAAAGGTATAATTGTTAACTGCATCCGGATTTTTATCCATGTCAAAAAGGTATAATTGTTAACTACACCTGGATTTTCATCTACGTTAAAAACGTATGATGTAAACTGTGCCACGTTCGTTATTATCATATTTTATATTTTGTACAACCCAAGTTAACTTTTTAACCAAACTTATTCGGCACTCACAACAAATATTAAAGTATACAGCATAAGTCTGTATAAAAATGATACATTCGGTAAAACAATAGTATATTTGTAAAAATACGGCAAATATGCGGCATCGGTCTGCCTAATACCTATCGATTTAATGGAAATATGTTGTTTGTTCTAATATCGTACTTTTTTAAAACTATACATTTTGTTCAATTGTTTATTTTATAATATGAACGCACTAAGCATAAATTGAAGATTATTTTGTAATTGTTTAGATTCGAGCGGAGCGAAAGATCTATTGGTAAAAATGTCGATGAAAATCGTAAATATTACACGGATTTTTAAATCGTGTAAAAACGAACTCCGTTCAGAATCGTTTTTCGTTAGCATTGATTAATCGCTGCGTACAGATATCCATTTAATTTTCCTTCTACCTTCCCAACTACTCACCTATAAAACAGTGGCTTCTGCCTTTCGTGCGAACTATGTCTGTTTTTTTTTTTTTTTGTTTATTTGATTTTGTAAACATTTGTAGCTAATAATTTTAAAATTTTACTCAGACTTAGTTTACACGTCACCTTTTTACACTCGATAAAAACTCGGGCGCAGTTTACAATCGTCATGAGGTGTAGTTTCATCTTCTAGAGAACCTTCTAAAAAGGCTTGCCTACGAGGGCGGGGGTATATGATTTTCTGTCGATTGTTTTTTTTTTTTGTTTTACAATCGAAAGGGTCGATATGCCTAGGCTACACCTAGGTATACGATATAATGCAGTGCCCATCAGTTGAAATACATAAACAATGATTGTTATACACTCGCGTGACCACAAATCTTTTCGGTAAACGTCCGAATGATAATAATTCACTGACGACTCGGACGACCACTATATACATATACCGCAGTATACGGCGTCGCACCGGATGTACACAATAATGGTTTGGTCGAATATACTGCCGGGAAAGACGTTTTTAATAGCATTTCGGCACACTTTCCCCCCCGAAAAAAAAAAAAGTACAACTCGCGAGGAGGGTTTTATTTTTGTAAATATATTACGCCGGACAGACTGAATGCTATGTATATTTATTATATCGTACGGTATAGAAAAACCGTCCGGACGAGAGCTGCCGCTGTATACTGATATATACATAATAGTTCACGGCGAACGGGACGTAAATCAAAAAATCTGTATTATAATATGTACCGAGGTAAAATAATTCAGAACGCGCGGCGTTTTAGCGAGCAAGTCGGTAGTAAAAACCGTATAAGCGAACATATTTGACACGGTACACGTCGTCGTTTCGAATTTGGACAGATGTTATTTAAAATAATAAAAACGCGCGCGCGTATTGCGTATATAATATTATAATAATAGTGACAATGGCAACTGCAGCGTGTAGTCGTTAACACCGTGTATTGGTAACGGTGTTTTACACACGCGCACACACACACTGCAAATGTGAATAAATAATAAATAAAATTTTAAAAAACCACCCACCGCAAAAAACACAACCGCCTACGTCGAATTATGCAAATTAAAAAACAAAAAAGTCTATTTTAAATTGACCAAATGGCCTCTGTCGGGAGTATGCTGCGTTCGACAAGGTTAGGCGATAATAATAATAATTAGACGGGCATATCGTGGCGAACCACCCGCGACATTACGATTATTGTTTTGTATACAGGGTGCTTTCTTTTTTTTTCGTAATCCCGTTTCGATTATCTGTACGGAGATTTTGAGTGAGATTTTTCGTGCAATCATCATCATTATTACATAAAGTACGGTAATATTAATTTTAAGCGATCCGATTTTTAATACGTTTATAGACCAATAAGTTATAAAGTAAACTAAACATACATATATGTATTTCCAGTAGTTCAATTTCTATTTTAAAAAGTTATTTGATTTCGTTTACTTTTTGTTTATTTTATAGAAAAAAAATTTACTTTAGTACGAATTGTAAAAGGTAAACTCATTATTTAACTTAACTATAAAAAAAAAAAAAAAAAAACCAACGAATAAATGTTTGCAACAACACATTGAAAAGATATCAAGGAATTTAAATAATATGTTATCAAAATCGGGAGAGCGGTAATTGGTGAATTTTATTCTACATTATTGGTCTAGAACCTCAGCACACTACATTCGTCTGTAAAAACGAGTGAACCCCTACCTATTAAATGGGTATCGGGCAGTAGATCAGTGGATAAGTCTCATCATTAAGATGGTCATTAAAAGGTAAAATTAATTTTCAAATTTCACTAAACTGGAGAAAATTTGGAAAACCGTTAGAAATCCCTTAACGCGGTTTTCAAATGTTCACCCCTATATTCTATACAGTTTATAAATTAGTTTCAACTTTTACTTTTAATACGGTCATTTCCACTTTTCTTCAACTTCATGCGTCGATTCGAAAAAAAAATTATCTTTTACACCCGCCCCCTTTCCCTATGTGCTTCCTGTAAATACTAAAATTAGGATAGAGGATACGTAGCTCTATAAAAAACACGAAGTATGCAAATATTTGTGCACTTCAAAACCATAAAATATGTACTAAAAATGTACTTCTTGTGATTTATTTTAAAAATATTAGTTTTTTAAAATAAAATATTAGAAAATAAGAAAAATGTTTACCTATACAATTGAATTATATTTCACAAATTTCTTTTTTTGACATTAAAGAATAATATTCTAGATTCAGAGCGTTGCGAGGAATTTATAGGTTTTACAATAATGTTTATTATTATTATTATTTTTTACTATGTACACGATTTCTACTAGAAATCAAGTGTAGCACCATTTCTGAAAAGAAACTTTATCAACTTCGTACTTTAAGAAGGTCATTGATTTTCCAAGCGGTTTATATATTAATTAGAAAAAACCGAAAAAAAAAAAAAAACGTAAAATGAAAACTGACAAATTTACGACGTTACGATTTCATTGTTTTAAATTTATACGTTTTATGTTTTCTACTAGAAATCAATATTTCTATATTTCTCTGATACAAAAAACCACAAGAGATTATTGTTGCATTTTTAATCTAGTAGTTGGCGAGAGAGAAAATCGTTTTTTGATTTTCCGTGTAGATTTTTCAGTGGCTGCACACCCGCTCCCTTGTATCAGTACTTTTTAATATATTCATTTATGATTTTATTAACGATTTTCATTTTTACAAACGATATTTTTTAAGAAAAACCAACAAACGTCTTAAAAAACAAAAGGACGCCTAAACGTGCTAAAACACGCAATTGTAGATTTAGCTTTGTTGTAATATAAAACAAATTTCTTTCAAACTGGCCTATTTTTACGACTGTGAAAAATAAACACGCGAACGCTATAGAAGTCTTCTGCCGCTGCTAATTATAATTTCTATTGAAAAATCGATTCGAATTTCGGACACGGCAAAGAGCGAGCGTATTTACATTATTAATAAGCTAAAACCGACCGATAAAAGTAATAATAATAATAACATTATTTTAACTTTAAAAGTCAAACTATGAAATTCGATTTGCGCGCGCTGTTAAAACGACGACGACGACGAAGACGACCGCAACGTGTAAATATTATTATATTGCTGACGTAACACGATTATAAAATACACCGGTGCAGCGGCGGTGTACAAACAAGATTTTCGGTTGTTTTTCGTCTTTCGATTATTTATATATAATCGAACAAACTTCCAGAGAATGAGGGGAGGGAGGGAGGAGGGGAAATAACAAATATAATCGAATTGAATTTTCATCGGGCCGCGGTTTAACGCACTGTTGCAGCGGCACACAGGTAGGCAAAATGAGTAATTTAAAATCGATAAACGCTTCACGGCGGTATAATATTATAATATCTGTGCGTACATACAATTATTTACACGTATTATCCGAATCGAATCGACGCGCGCACCGTAATTATTTCGTGAAATGCATTTCTATATTATACAATTTGTCCGCGACCAAAATGTTGTAGAAAAAAAAAACAATAATAATAATAATAATAATAATAATAAAAATAACAACCTAACAAAATCAACGTAATAGTACTTGTGTTCCAAACAAACAGTGATCGAGTGATATTTGTTGTTATTATAACATGTATATATACGCATTACGCAGTGTATACGCGTGGAACGTAAACGCGGAATAGTTTTATTAACTATTTATATATATATAAAAAAAAAAATGTTATAGCTATATTACGACCGTGATGCGTACAAACGTTTACGGCGGTACTTAGGATAATAGGTATGTTCGTATTGTGTTAGAGTCGGTATAGGTACCGTCTATATATATATTTTTTTATTCCAAAAAAGGTGTACTTACTAATCTAGAACGTTTCACTTTCCCTCGTAATTCACAAGATATACATTCGTGTACGTACGAACCAGGCCGAAAAAAAGGTAGGATAATTTCGATCGAATACCCCCCCTCCCACCATATCATTTTGTTTGTCAATATACGAGATGTGATGATGATGCGAGATTCACGTGCCGCAAAAGGGTCAGAAAATTACCGAAGAGGATAGTTTATCGAATTAATTTTTAAAAAATATACCGTTTACATAAAAAAAAATAAAAATAAAATATATACCAGACCTTAAGTATAAAACATAACAATATCTGTGAAAAAAATCTCGACAAATTTTCTCTTAAATATATTAATTTTTGATAAGATCGATTAACCATACTTTATGCAAAATTAAAAAAAAAAAAAACACCCAAACAAATTTATTGCTATACCTTTTTGCTGCTCGTAAAGAGGTTGAGTTATGATCACTATATATTTCACCAAAATTACTATCTTGTATTGATGAACAAATGAAGGGGTACCCGATACAAATTATTTACTTTCTTCCTTTGTTAATAAAATAGGGACCACCCTGATGTACCCTAGGTACAATATTATAGGGCGAAAAAAAATATTTAAAAACTAACTATTACACGTATATTAGAATAATTATAATTTTCAAACTATTCGTCAATATTATAATCTAAAGTCCAATATTTGTATTGAACTCGAAAATTTTCGAAGAAAAATGTCGGTATAATAATCTGTCGTTTTTGAGAAATAGTTCTAAGAGGACGTGTTACCTCCCGTATTTAATGAATATCGCGTATAGGCGATTTTCACAAGACTTTTAGAAAAAAATGAAATATTATCGAATCGATCGAATCGAAATATTAAGAAAACTACTCGATCTACGGAATAAATTAGAAAACCAAAATGCATTTTCACCATGAAACAAAAGAAGTTGCACCCTGCAATGATGGTTTTGGATAATCAGTATCAGTATTAAGAATTAAGTAATTCTAGTTTAAACAACTGAAAATTATTAGTTTTGTAAACAATTAATTTTTTTTTTTATGTACAAATTTATAACACAGGAAAAATAAAAATACTATTAATACTGCAAGTATATAGTTCAACTTGATAATCAACTTGATAGATAATTTCCCAAGATTTTCACATTTAAGCATCACACTGCGGATTTAAAACGGGAATTATTTCGATAATGTTCTTAATAGTGAAAGTCTATACGCTTATACAAGGCCGAGGGTTGTGGAGGCCCCAGGCCCCATATTTGACAGAGGCCTGGGTAAATAGAGATAAGTTTACATTTTCGAAAACCTTATTGCTAAATAGTGAAAGTACTTGTCTTATTTCGAGGAGACCCGTCATAAATTGAATTTTGTGAGACCCTTGGGTACCCCCAATACGCGTATTTGAGGAAATAAATCGTTGGAAACATAGTATTTCGGTTACACGCATGCCCGTTTGGCGACCGGCAATTTTTGTTAAGAGGAATGCTGAGAGAGATTGACGAGGTACTCTATCGTAATTTGTTCAATCCGCAGTTTATTTTCGTATATTGTTCCGCTACAGTCTCTTATTTTTACGGATACCAAAAAAAAAAAAAAACATAAAAACAAAAAATACCGAATCATTATAACAATAATATTAATTATTGATATTTATTAATAATAACGACGTGTACCCTTCATCGATAGCTACGGCCAATTTATCGAAAGGTTGCCGTCGTGTATAATATTCGATACCTATATACCTATACAGATAAAAATGACATCGGTTTGCGTTTGAACTCCGGGCAGAGTACTATGATAAATGAAATAATAGAGGAGGGCGAGTACAGAATAATTTAGTATATATCTTCCTCCGCTAACCGCATAGATTATTTATAACCTTTTGTGATAATAGAAAACACCTATAAAATATAAAGTGGTGTGACAATAGGATTCTTATCTATCCTGGACAGAATTTCTTCAGCAACAGTATTGATGTGGGTGATGATAATATATTGATTGTTACTGTCCTGCGCGGAGCTTCCACAGTAACGGTGTTGACGTAGAACACGGGTATATTTACGAATATATTCATTATTCATGTTAGTAAGAATAAGAAAAATAACAAAATTAACATTTGACATCGTTACCTTGATTTTTCTGACGTAGAGTGAAACACACACGAGGAGAGCAATGTATTGTTCGGATGAAGAGAAGGCCGCAGAAGAGTTAGGCCGGGAAGTATTTACGGGGAAACGGTGGGAGACTCGTATGTGTTGTCATCCGGTCATAAATATCATAATATATATTGAACAGTATCGATATATTTAAATATCATACCGTATTAGATATTAAATTTAAATTGACTTAAGAACTAATTAAATCTAATGACGTGTACTCTAATAAAATATATATATATATATACTGTAGACAATATTATAATAAAATAAAGCAAAGTGTGATATAAATAGCTGACTAATGTTAAAAATCACGGTACATACAACATTGTATATATTATTATTCGTCACGAGTGTCTTGCCTATACAATGTCATTGGTTTTCGATTTTTCAGTCCACGAGAAACATACGATCCGTCACGACAATAACTGTCAGTTTCGAGAGCAAAAAGTGCGTACGGGTGCCCCGCAGAAGGGGAGTCGAGAAGCGCGCAAGGCCAACGGTCGTGTTTTGACTCTTTTGTATACGCGGCAGTAGTCGTCGCGAGGGGTAGGCAGCATAACCACGTACTGTACACACATATATATATATAAAGACGATACAAAACAAGGGAAGGAGGGGGAACAAGACCCCAGCCTTAATTTTTTTTCTCTATATATATATCTCCTGCAGTCTTCGGATCCCCGATAAATCACATTCGAAACATCGCGGTACCAATACGTACGCGTATAGGAAATTCGCGACGCGACAAGAAGAACTCCCCAGCGGCAGGGGAGATGGTCCTCTTCTCTCGCGCGCACCGCCGTCAGCTGCTCCGATTATTTTCATTATTCTCGTAAATTTGTACCTATAAATAATAATATAAAGACGTACCGGCGGTATTATGTACGTTCTATAATAATACGAGTACGTTGATAATCCGTCGGGCGGACCTCGCGCGCATATTTGGCGCGAGCCCCGTGCCAACCGGGTCGCGCGCGCCGAGGGGGCGGATATTATTGTGAGTGTACGTACGCTCGAGGAAACGCCGGAGAGAGTGTCTTTTGACGGCTGCGGGCACTACATAATGCACGTTCTTTCGTAACGAATTTATATTATAAAAAGTCGTGTACCTGTGCGTATAACACGCAAAACCTAATACGCGTGTGTACGTGTTGCGCGTGCGAGACGCGAGCGTGTTTGTCGCGTCGGGCGCGGTACACAATAGCGTATGATACCCGCCTATGGGCATGTGGGTACCCGCGGAGGAGACGAAAAGAAATGGTATTACACGGAGAAAGACGCGCGGACGAGAAAAATGAAAACAAAACGGGGTTCGAACGGTATCGATAAAAAAAAAAAAAAAAAAAAAAACGCGCAATACTAATTCGTTCGCGCCGCGGCAGTTTTACAGTCCGTACGCGCCGTGTTTTACGCGCAACAACATAACACAATGTAATAATAATACATACGAAACAGTAATAATTTATACCGTTTGTATATATTGTACACAGATGTGTTTCAACTGTCGCCGGCCCGCGACGACGACGGAGGCCATAAATATTCAGTAAAAAAATGTGTATATATATATATATATATATATATACACACACATGCATAAAAAAAAAAAAAAAAAAAAAACAAAACAATGCCACTGCGAACCCTGCCGAAAATAATGCCTGCGCCGACACGAGTAGGCACGTAAAATAATAATAATCGTCCGCGGTCCGGTGCATCCGGAGCAAATCGTCGTCGTACACGAAAGATCGTTAAGTCGGTAGAGTTTTTTTTTTTTTTTTTTTAATCGTTGTAATACGTCCATTACAATATAATACGGATTTCGTTATGATACAACGACGGGCGCGTGTCTGTGCCGCAGCTGATGATGGACGGGCCATAAGGTGTGATAACACGCGAACCGTCCGTTTCGAGAAAACGCGTGCCCGACAAACGTCCGTTCCGACGCGTTGCGCGCGTGTTATTTTTAATTGTTTTCCACCGAGACCTCCCCGTGAAAAATATAGTAATAATTATCAGCCAAAACGGTAATAGTATACCGGTACTTCCGTCGGGTACAATACGACTTGAAGCCGGTCTATAATTAGAATTAAAAAATAATTCGGTTACATTCACAGCAGCGCTTTCGCCGCCGCCGTCACCACCACCACCACCACCACCGCGTATTTCGATAAATTCAATTGCATTACTCCAGATACTTTTTTTTTTTTTGCCGTCCATAATTTCAAACGACATTATGAATTAATATTCTCGACATATTCACTCGGCAATGAAACGTGTGGTGCGTTTACTAAAATCCACCGTGAATACCTATATATATATATACACGCGTCAAAGGATTAAAAACCGTTTCGCAATATAATCTCGTACATGGGCTTTCGATGGAGTTGCTAGAGATTTAAGTTTTTCTCTGTATCGTGTATATATATATATACATATAAGAGGAACGGGACAAACATTCGTACGCAGAATTTTGATTTTACAAAAATTCAATTAGCAGAGATATTGCGCGCCACGGGATCGGTTTTTGTACAGCAGACAAATTTCGTTATACACGATTAAATATATAATTAAAATTCCAAGATCGACCTTAGGCTGCAGCAGAAGAAAATGGATTTGAAATAAGTTTCCTGCAGTACAAGAACGCGTATTAGCTTTATACGATTGAAATACTCCTGTCGACGCTGTCGTCAGTCAGTTTGTTCGATCGAAGTCCTCGGAACCGTAGACGTAATCGTTTTCGATTCAACGGTATAAAACCGATTCGCTTATATATACTAAACTGCACCGGCTATACTTATCCCTGAATTGTATTTTTGAGAGTTCCGCGGGCGATTATCCCGATTTTTTTCTCTGTCTATTTTATTCGTCATCGGTTCAATTCTCAATATTTCAACAATCGTAACCATCGTTTGCAAATTTCAATTTATTTAGTTTCTTTTTTCTTTTCTTTTTTTTTAATTCGGCACGTAAATCGATTGTAAAGTTTATATATGAATAATTTAATTTAATTTTAACGGGATATTTTTTTTTAGGAGTTTATGACATGCGCAACATAAATTATATTTGGACACCCGGTATTAGAATACAATGTTGTTTATCGCAGTGTGTCCGCTAAAAAATATGTAAATGGTAAACGATTGAATAGTATATTTGTTTTAACGAACATGCTATATTTTATGTGGGAATTATTCACTTTGATAGAGGACGAGGTAGAGTAACTAAAGAAAGTAGAAATTTCAAGAGCGAGGTTTGTTCTATCTATTCGTGGAACTTTTTCTAAGAGACAGAGGATGGTCGTTTGGTCGATTATTACGCATAGCGAGTTAATACATACTTATTATTGAGAACTAATGATCATAATTCATAAAAAAAATATCAGAAAGGTATAGGATCCTATAGGCACGCCACGTTTTACATATGCGGTCAAATCGATTTTCCGAATTTTTTCCGAGAAAATATTATATTACAATACATTAAATAATAATGATATAGACTCTTCGTCGTTTATAGTATAATATGTTTTGATAAATTTAAAAGTGAAAAAAATATCACATTTAAAATATTATATACGATACGTCGATATGTCGTTTATTGACAAAAAAAAAACCTTAAAATACTCGTGTTCGATATTTTTTCCCTTATATTATACGATTATATATGCACAAGTGCGATACTTACGTATTCTAACGAATGGCGATATTATAGCAAAATATTGTGTAAAATCACTCACCTGAAACAAAATAACAAAATAAGTATTATAATAAGTACTTAATACGCCTTATAGCATGATTAATAAAGTAATAAGTAACTTATAAAACGAAAGGGAATTTAAGTGATTGTAGGTGAAATAGTGAAATATAAAATAGGTGGAAAGTTGCTGGTAGGTAGGATACAAAGCGAATTATTTAATTTACGATATAATGTCGGCTGCATCCGAATCGGGTCCCAGATCCAAAAAGTTTTGATAGGTAGCACCTACACTAGTTGGGTCCCAATGAATTTTAGGTACTGTGCTCGTTGGGTTTCGGCTTTCAACAGGTTACATACTAGTTGGGTCTAAACGTTTAGTTTACAAGCATTACAATTGTCCTTCTCATTTTTACAAATTTAGGACTGTCAGTGATTTGTAATTTAAAATAAAACATAGGTATGCTTAAAAAAATTTGTTTTGTCAGATGAATAAATATTTTGGAAAACATTCAGTTGGTAGCTTCCGGTCGTTCAATGAATATTAATTTAGTATAATGTAAAAAAAAAAAAATTTAAAAATGTATTGTTTAATGTCACTTAATATCAATGTACTAAATGTACTTAGGTAAAAATGAATGATAGAGCGTTTTGACAAAATCAAAACGATTTATGTTACCAATGTTTTTTTCAGTAATTTTCTCTTTTGAAGCAAGTGTCTAATTAAATTCTTTTTAGAACTTCTATTCTACTTACTATTAACTCGAGACCCAACTAGTATATAACCTGTGGAAATCTGGGACCCAACTAGTATAGTACTAGCGGGAACCCGGGACCCAATTATTATAGCACCCGCATTAACCGAGACCCAACTATAGAGTAGATTTTTGAACGTGGGTCCCAACTCGGATGCACCTATAATATCATTGCTTATTAAATACGATTCTGAGCGAAGTTCGGTTAAACGCGTTTTGAAATACCGCGATGGTTTTTATGATTTTCGTCGAAATTTGAACTTAAAAAAAAAAAAATACTTTCCTCGCTGCGCTCACAATCTAAAACAATATTTTTATTATAACATATACGGTTTGCACGCTAAAGGATTCGAATGTCAAGATATAATATATACATAAATTCTCGATTGAACATATATACATATATATTTTTTCAATTCCAGTAGTTATCCGCATAGACGCACGTTTTCGAAAAAAAAAAAAAAAAATATGTATACGCAATATGCATATTTGACACATTCCTATACGTATTATAATATTATGTATAGCTATCGCGCGAACATGCAATGTATACTAATCTATATTATATCACGTTAAGACCACCTGAACTAAATCCAAACTAGGTATACACACGACTTGAAAATCGGTTTTTTATTATTATTTCCTTTTTCAATATTCGGGGGGGGGNGGGGGGGGGGGGGGGCGGGCGATACGAACTCGAAGAAAACAATGACGGACCGCGCGTTCGATTATCGGTTAATTTTTTGTAATTTCGGTCGAGAGCCAGCAGATAACCTCCTTTTCGTATGTACGGGGAAAGGATGTACGCATACGCGTAAAAACGGTGTAGGCGAAAAACGCGTTTTGCTTATCGAGCGAATTTTGTGATATATACTATGTGATATAGTAAAGCTGCATGACATTTTCGATTGTGAAAAGAACGAACGTCGTCGAACGCCCTGCAGTGTAGGCGGTTCAAACGACGGAAAAAACTTCATTTTCGCTTTCAAATAAACACACACCTATAGTAACCGTGTATCATTATCGCAAGTATTGCGTTTGTCGTGTAATCGTGCAATTTATCGTCCGGAAACACGAAAACCAGGGAAAAAGTACCCTTTAAAAGCGATTATACTTGTTTAATGCAACACTTGTTATACAATTCGTAAACGAAACTACTTCAGCGTCTTACGAGTGTTTTCTATTTAAAATTTTGTTTTTTTTTTTTTTAATTACATTAAAAAAGTTTTTTACGCTAACGCGTTTCCAACCACAAAAACACGATTTTCTTACCGCCACGAAACGTTCTTATTATTTTTTTTTAATTTCGTTAATTTAATCGTGTATCGAGAAAGCGTTCGTAGATTATTATTACGCCGGTAATTAGGTACTACTGTTTTTGAGTTTTGGAAAAAAAAAAATAATAATTCGTATCGCGCGCATATTCAGACGGCAACACAAAACTGCAATCACGAACACACGAACGTAAAATAATTGTACACTGAATTATATATTTATTTAACATATATTCAGTATCGTTGCGTAATATTGTATACTTAAATAGTGTCCGAGAAAAAATTTTCAAGATTATTTATACCTAGTTAAATGATAATAATTATCGGGGACAATATTATTGTACATAGTGTGCCTACGTCACAGGTTAAACGCGATTAACCGCGTTGTTTTACTCGTGAATTACGGTAAAGGAGGTACTCGTTATATTTTATGTCCGACAACAGCCGTGCAATTAAACAATTAAAAAGCCATTGTAATATTTTCGACGGAACACCAGAATATTATAATAACGTTCCGAAACGGACGACGATTCAAACTCGAACGCTATACTCGAACAATAATAAAAATATATTGTGGCGCTGCAGCTGCGGTACCTCCTGCTCCTTCTTCTTCTCCGTCGCCACCGTTCCGAATATTCGGCGTCGGCCGCTATTCGGAGTACTGCGAGTACATATTATTACAATAACAATAATCGATATTTTATCGATTCCAATAAAACTGCTGTTATAGTCAAGCACGTATTCAGGATCAATTTTTAGGGCGGGGTAGGAGAGAGTTTAAAATATTTTTAATACATCAACTTGTGCTAAGTCTTTGTTATTTTATAAATTATACTCATTTTTAAAATTTCGGGGAGCGAATCCCCTTTGTTCCCCTCCTGCAAACGGGCTTGGTCATAGTGATGGGCACAAATCGCATAGTTAATATATCGAACTGCTGTCGATAGCTGATCGTGGATAAAAAACAATTAGGTTTTGGGGAAAACTGTTCAAATGAACGTTCGGATAGTTCGTCCGAAATATCGACAGCGTATAAACTGCTCGGAAATGTCCGTCTTTGAATATTACCAGTCGTCACATGTGAACCATACACCTACAGTGAAAAATACACGGTGGTCTGCGGTAATACTTTCCCCAAAAATGTCATACGGGACATAACCTCAAATTGTCTAGTATTGCAGCTTCGACTAATATCGCGAGCTTTATAGAAAATAATCTTCGCGGATTATCGTCTGTCCGTTTTGACGAGGGAAAAACTACAGGAGCACGAATAACGTCACCGAGGTATGGTGAGGACTCGATTGCCCCTCATTCGTGCCCCGTATTCGTATGGCTAAACGTCTATTAAACCTATTCACGTTATTATTCACGACCCGATTTCGAGAGAGAGAAAAAAAAAAT
The DNA here is from genome assembly GCA_902439185.1 of Cinara cedri. Classification (NCBI taxonomy): domain Eukaryota; kingdom Metazoa; phylum Arthropoda; class Insecta; order Hemiptera; family Aphididae; genus Cinara; species Cinara cedri. The sequence goes on from CABPRJ010002369.1 coordinate 2,472,549, forward strand.
CGCTTTTCAAATATTTCAATATCCCCTATTCCCTGCCCCGCGGAATCGGCCCGAAGACGCCACTGTGCGCCGGCGAACGCCCTACGTCGAATTTTTTTTCGCCAAACGATTAAATCGCCACTTCGGTACACGGTAAATACTTTTACGAACGCACATATATATGCAGTTATGAAAAAAAAAAAAAAAAAACCGTGACGCGGGCTTGATATTATCACATAGGTGACCTAACCGTGAAACGCGTAATATCCCGTGTATCGTGAAACCATCTCGGCGGATTTCGTTCTTTCCTTCTTATTTCGCGTTTGCCAAAACGACGGGCGAATATTACAACATTGAACACATATATGTATCTCATTTACTGTGTACCAAGAAAATTATTTTTAGCCTTAATGGAATTAATCGAAAGTGCACGCACACACGCACACACACGTGCACACGCACAGCCCGGTGAGACGGCGGCGACGTGGCGACGACGACTTAAAAATAAAAGATTCTGGAAAACGCAATACTATACGTAATCATATTATTGTGAGTCACGGCCGACGGAAACGGCGGCGGGCGGCGGCGCCGTATGAATTTCGTCCGACGACGCTCCGCAGGCCGTGTTAGCAAGTTGGCTGGCAAGTTTTATTTCCGACGGGATGCGTCACGAAAACCGTACGATAATACGAGAAAATCAACGTCGAACTGTCTCGTTCTATACAGGGCGATCAATCTATCACGAGATACCCTCTCGGTAAGCATTGACTTTTTTCGACATTTGTTTTGTAGACAGTTTGAGAAACAAGCTAGCAGCTCTGCAATTATGCGTTTACGTTATTTTTTTGTCAACCCAATTTTCGAATGTGAAAATACTATTTATTTGTTGATATTCAAATGGCAACCTATATTAAATATTCCGTAAAATAAATGTTGGTGTTTAAATTTGTAATTTCCGTCAATCCGTTGACGAGATATTGCACTTTTAATTTCGGATCGGGGGAGAGTAGTGGTACATTCTTAAGACGCCGCGCGCTGTGCCGTCACACGAATGATGCTCCAATACTCTCCCCCCCCCGACTCATTTTTAAAATAGGTCACCGTATGAAAATCAAAAGTAGGTAGTTGTTTCACACCCAAAAATTAGGGTGACGTAAAATAACGTTTAATTTCAAAACAGCGTGTTTTGTTAAATGTTCTTAAAAACAAATTTCGAAAAAAGTTAACACTTTCCGAGATAACGAGTGTCTTACGATAGATTGACCACCCCGTATACACACAGTATGCCGTCACGTTTATTTTGTCCGGATGATCTAAAAGCCCGACGAGCGCCTGCCGGCGAATCCGTACATCTGTCTGATTATACATACGAGTACGCGTAATAAGCGATCTGTATTATCGCACGCGAACATCGGCCGTTTAACGAATCACGGCGGCCATCGCGCGCACTATACGGACGGACTTGAACGATGGCCAAAAGAGACGCACGGTGATTTACGATTAATACTATTACGATACACACGAGGTGTACGCAAAATGCATCCGTTTTCCGCTATATTGTGAGATCAGCTATGACGTATTGGTGGTGGGAGGGAAGCTGTCCTAGGTTAATGTGGCGACGGGTGCAGCCACCGTCGTGGGTAATTTAATGTATTTAATATACACGTTACGGATAATGTTGTAAAATCGGTTAATGTCGTTATACTTATACTTTCTGGATACAAAAACCGATTTTGTGCCGTTAGTTTGAATACTAGAATGTATGAGCCTATTATCAAACTTAAAGGCAAGAACATTGTCTGTTTTTGTACGTCGGTTTTTTTTGGGTGTTTTAATTTTCAATAGAGTTGCAAGCATGTAAAATATTACAATTTAAAAATCGTCGAATCTGGATTGAAAATTAAAATATCGAGAAAAAACACATGCGCAAACACAAACAACATGCTTACCCTTAAGTTAGTTAATAGGCCAATACACTCCAATATTAAAACAAATAACACAAAATAGGTTAACGTGTAATTATAACGACATTAACCGATTTTACAACATTCACCGTAACATGTAAGCTCCTGTAAGCAACAATAAAACATTGCTAACGATAAAATACGTGTTCTCGGGTTTTTCGTATTAGAATGAAAAAATGAAAGGAATTTCAAAAAATTATTATTTACGATTGTATTAACATAATTTGAAACGCTACCTATAAAACAAAGCTTTTATGAAGTTTTCGATGGGAGCAAGTCTTCTATTCAAAAACTGATTCGCATGGTGGGGGGGGGGACGCTTAGAATTTTAATTTTCGGACACTCTTGACAAATGCCTCTCGTACGGCCGGTATTGTGGTACCTACCATACATATATATATTAGTATTATACGTATAAGAATAGTTCACCAAGTCGAGTACAGTAACTACGGTTTAATAACTCTAATGGCGCACCAACCGAACTTCCGATAAAAGAACCGAAAACAAAACTTTCGCAAGTAATATTAATGCGGCGTCACGAATTAAATATATACGACGATACGGTCGAAGTGGGGATAAAATAATGTTAAACAACTTCTATACTTTTCGAATTAATTGCTCGACGGAAATAAACCAGAACGAAAATTTTCAGCGAATGTATATTTTAGTAATCAATAGTTGTCGTATGGTAGTCGCAGGTATACGAACGGAATTGTTTATAATGTCCATTGAAATATTCATAAACATATTTACGAAAACTAGATGCCAGTTAAGCATTTATTTTGTTCATAATATACAAAACCATATTGAGACACTATCATCGATATTTTTGAAACAAAAACCTAATATAGCATTCGGTATCGAAAAACTATTGATAGTACCCAGTGGCGTATTTACGAGGGGTGCTTGGACAAGAAATATTGTCCCGGGGTGCGGACTTTAGAGTTAACGTGTTATTACCAAGTAAATAGTTTGTGAATATAATGTAAAATTAATATAAAGCAAAGCGCTTGCTGGGGAAGAGGGACCATTGATCAGGTTAGGTTAGGCAAACCACAGTTCAATGGTCGGGATAAAAAAAAATATGATGAACGCACTTGAATAGTTTTCTCAGCTACGTTCTAGATATCCCGGAAACGTATATTATCCTACTTGAAAAGGTAGTCACATATACGCAAATGATGGGATTCTTCGACTGGCCAGATATGGAATTATACGGTTTTAAGTAATTACTTTATTATACAACTTGACATTATTATACTTTCTGATTGCCGAAGGCTTTCTGCTGTATAAAACTCGAGGTGACTCCACTAGATTGTATAATACCTAGATGTACGCTTAGGATATTATCACTGTTTTAGAGCAGTATCTGGTTTGGTCCAGTGAAAAACGCATGTTGATTATGGTCATCGTTGTAATTGTATTTTCAATAATATAAACTATTATGATAAGCAGTCAAAACCTCAATCTGAGTATCGCAATTATATTAAGAAACAACCACATAGAATTCAGTTTTTAAAAGACGTCGAGCACGACCCAACTGCATTTTGATGTCTGTTTCGGCATCAGGTCATTTTGTGCCATATATAAGTATCAATGTGTCATAATGTGATTCTATTATCAATGTTATCAATCTAAGATCACTTTCTTTTGAAGCTTTTGGGTACCTTCATTCGTACGCTCATATCGAAAATAACACTTGATTCGTTATGTAAAACAACCACGTCGGGTATATTTCAGGGGAAAAATTGATTATGATCGTCGATATCAAATCCGACAACGATGATTTTGGTGCACTGGGACACCATCAATGTGTCTTAAATGTATAAACATCCGTACTAAAAAAGCAATGCAATATGACATTTCCGCACACGCACGATTGAAATAAACCAATCATGAACGGAGAATATACTTCTTAGGTGCTGAAACGGATAGCAGAATGCTTATAAACGACCTGGCAAATCAATCAACCTCTATGTGTATACATAGTGAAATATGATTGTGTAATATATAATATGAAAACTTTGGTCGGGATCGTGAGTGGAAGATAAAGAGGAAGACGGGAAATCGAACATTGAAGACATATTTTCTGGACCGAAAACACAATGTGTTTGCCGGGTGAATCGTAAATTTCCCATCACAGCCTTTTATTTATTATTTAACCGCTACACGCCGGCCGCAGAAAACCACCAACGTCGACTAAAAACGATTTCCTATACTATATTAAAGGCTAAAAGTAAGATGAATTGTGAATTGGTCATTCACAGGACGGGGAGGAACAGCTGATTGTTATATTATTGATACTATATACACGCGTGTGTAATACAAACGAACACTTTCAAAACTTTTGGTTCTTCTATACCGTGTTTAAAAGTTCATTTTGATATTGGAAAACATTTTTAAACGGATCAACGTTGACAAAATCGTCGAACGAAAACGGTTTTAATGAAATATTTTGTACAGTATATTCAGAGGATCAATTATATTTTGTTTTTGGTTTTTAAAATTGACATAAAAATGTCAAGAATGTAATCAAATAATAGTTATAACTGTTATAATAGATGGGTACACATTATTATATGCATAAAAAAAATATTAAGATTCATCGGTCTTATTAAAAGAAAATTATAAATTTTAATGACTCAAAAAAGCCCGTTCTTTAATAATTATTATTAGTATTTCATCCACCAACTTAAACTTGAATATTTTTCTTTACATAGCAAATACGAATATAATCCAAAAAATAATTACATTTTAACTGCATCCATATATTTCATGTTGTCTTTTGTGTGGCAAATATACACGCAACAATAATTGTGCAAGATTTTCAATTTTTAACAAACACAACAAAATTATACGAGTGGTATATATTATTATTATTATAAAAATAAATAATATATCAGAAAGAAAAATGTGTTTTGTAACATTGCCAAGAAAAAAAAAGATTTAATTAATTAACATTAGGTCCTTAGAAAAATAAATTGAATTAAACGTTTAGAAAATGGTAGAAAAAAAAAATGTCTAAAGTCAGTCATTCCTTTAAATAGTTGTCAACAATGAGGAATCTTCGCTTACAGTGAGAGAAAAACAAATAGTCGTTTTGACAAACTATAATGAAAGCAGGGCGTTTGATCTAAAACCTCGCAGCTGCCAAGCGATGCCAATAAATAAACATTTGTTTAAAATAATAATATACACTGCTGAGTATATACACTACAATAACCACATATGCATATATTATAATTATTTTTTTTTTTTAAACAATAACTGTTAAAGTATGTAGAACAGGTTTTTTTCAATTTGAAAAATCACTAACCATTGTGTCCTATTAAGTCAAATCAACAAAGGATATAATGTACACATATAAGGTTATTGTAGACAAATTATTTTAATGATAATTTCGAGTACATACACCACTTAACAATTATATATTTATACACATTAAAATAAGAGTGTACAGAAAGAGAATCTCGCTAGATAAAAAAATATATGTTGTTGTCGTAACTTAGATTTTTTTATTTGTTTTATCGTTAGGAACGTTTTTTTCGATTATATTTGTATAAAAATATATTATATTTTGATTCTTATAATTCAGAAAGAAAAAAGTCAGTTAACAATTTCTTCTTTTTCTCTGCAAAGACGCGATTGAGGAGGATTCATCGGTATTTTATTTCGAACCGCAGTATTCCTATTCGGGTATAGCGAAGTTTTCTTTATTTCTTTTGCAGGTATTCCTTCCCACCGTATATATAACGGTGTAGCGGAACATTCATTTGGTATTCAAATCGCCCGCAAACTTCTACGTCAATAACGTGTTCGTTCACCCTCAGAGGCTTTATTTTTTTTTTGCGAGAGGAAAAAAATAAAAGCTCACCCCCTCGTGGTTTTTTTTCCCTATAATATAAGATCTGGCCCGTAACCAAATTTATTATTACACAAAGGTCTCTTTTTCGCGTACGCGCGTATAGATATATTCGAGTTTCGTCGAAGAGAAAGTAAGCAGAAAAAAGAAGAATAAAAAGAGAGTATTAAAAATTGTTAACATTAAAAAAAAAAAAAATAACGAAAAACTGAAGGTGAAACGCTAGAAACATAAACCGTTGTAATGTGATGGTGTAGTTTAAAGGTACATTACTGTATACTAAATATTATAATATTTAATGCGAGGTAAAAATCATTAAACTTGGTTTCCTTCGAATATTATTCGAATAAATTGCATATTATGCTACCAACAGCCACTGTATATAAAATATAACATTAACAAATGACAAAAATATCGATTTAGAACATTTTAGGATAAAAATGCGCTCGAAATAATTTTTGTTAGGCCTAACGTCAAAAATTACGCTTAAGAAATAATTCATTGAACACGTATGTGTGAAGTATACCTATTGTTAAATATACTGGTACATGGAAGGTAAATTGGACGCAAAAATAACAAAAAAGATTAAAGGCGTTCATTAAATGCGGTAGTCGTGTTATAAATAGAGAACGTTAAAAATAAGCTGCAGGACCGAGCGAATAACAAATGAAGAAGACGTACTAAATAAAATATCAGAAACAAAACTATTATATTATGAACAAGTTTAATCAGAAAACGAAATTAGTAGTTTGAGCATGAAAGACACGAAAGCTTGCTGAATTAATAATAGAGGTGACCGTTGGTGTGGTAAATCGTACGAGACGGTATCTAGGCTAATGAAATATCAAGGATAGGTACAATTCGTATTTATAACTGCAGAGAAATGCGGACGACAATCGAGTAGAGGAGAAAAGCTGCAAACCAATCTGAGGATTGACGAAGGGGGAAACTCTTAAAATCTCCTGTCAGTCCATTATGATGGATATGTTTTGTTTGCTGACACAGCCGTTTTGTACAGTAGTAATATATATGTAATGACCGGATTAATAAAAATTTCAACGAAAAATAATCAAAATCGAACATTTAACGCTGATGAATTTCATGATCCAAATTAGGTCCAATTATATTATCATTAAATATCCGCGATAATTTCAAATAACATCGGTAGTGGATAGCCGTATTGCACACGCAGGCCAGGGAAAATCATAATATTGTAAAATTTTGATGTTTAACATGACCATGCGTGTGTACAGACCACGAGAATTATATACAGTATATATACTCGTAATTCATTACAACATTTAATTTGAATATGATAAAAAAAAAAAAACAAGTGCATTAAAAATATATAAAAGCTCGATTATCAAAGATACAGAGTATGATTACTGATCAAACGAGCCATGGGTATGAAGACAAATTTTGTGGATCCCAAATAATGTTATTTTCTTACAAAATCAGTGCATACACAATATTGCTAAAAACCTGATTAAGTCCTATGTGTGGACAGTAACACTTTATGGGAGTTAGTCATGAACAATAGGGAATACTGATGAGAAAAAACCTGTTCGCATTCGAGACGTGGCGAAAAGTTGAATAGGTCGTATAACTAACGAAGAAATATTTCGTAGAGTAGGAGAAGAAATACGTTTTTCAAAACCACGAAGATTAGAAGAGCTAAACTAATTGACCATACATTTCGGTATCGAGTGTATAGGTTGTCGCGAAACATACCACGAATTGAAAAAAAAAACAGAGAAACATGGAGAACTGATGCCAATCAATATACTGTTCATCCCAGTGGAATACATAATATAATATGAACTATTTTATGTATACGAAATCACTATCTATTATTTTATCATCATTAGCAAAATACAGGATATAGACACAGATAATAAAGAATGGATAGGTCATGTTGCCTTTTCACAAGTTCCCGAAAACGCTGTCCTTAAGTGCCTATTTTTTATTTTATGACGCTTAAAAATGGAACGACAAAGTCATGTCTCCCATAACTGACTTGCAAATAGCGCTACAACGGTGAACCGTTGTAATAGATATTAAAAATTAAAAATATTTTTAAAATAATACAAGATATATAAATAAAATAATAATTATAATATTATCACGATAGTGATGGGGATAAAAAATGATTAACCAAACTAACCGCAGTAACCACTGTGGGGTAAGGCAGCTTTGCGAGACAGATATATCTGCTCTCTAAGGAACTCGACAGGTTACGCTGAAACTATAAAGGAATGGTTTTTATGTTCTTCATTATCTATGGATATAAACCGTAATAATAATAGTAAACTTTCCCGCATGGAGCGTTGTAGGACTGCTCTGTAAATATGAGGGGAATTTCGGGAGTTACACGTCGGGCAACCGGTCTATATCATAATTATATTATTCACCTACGAGTTTTTTTGTTCTTTTTGAACCCGTCACATTGCAGTCCACGCGTACCATCTCATTAGGTACCAACATTAATAATCGTATACGATAGATTAGACTGGTAGATAACGGATTTTTAAACATTATGTATACCAAAAAGACACGCAGCACTCGCCCCTCGGCTGAATTTTCATTTTGTTTAACGCAGGTCCCAAAAAAGCAAACGAGAATGACGTTTTCGACTACAGGTACCTGCAACTATTATACAAATAGCATATACTACATCACGACGAATAATAAATTTGACATTTGAAAACATCGCGTTTTAAATATTTTATGGATGCACGTTAGACGGATAGGTCGGATTAATATTACACATCGCGGACCCTTTGCATTAATGCGACCAAACGTGTGCCGACGATGATGATAGACAGACGTGCACAAGCCGTTACAAAATGCGCGTGTGCGTAATTTAAAAATTTAAATTAGACAGCTAATACGTTCGAAATTACCCGAATGTGTAATAGCCCAGAAAGTTATAATCACGAAAATAACAGCACAATAGCGTACAGCTGCTGCCGTTCCCGGCTAAACCCTCTGTATACGCGCAATGCGGCGGTGCAGTTAACCTCCTTCAAAGGGTTAAAAAAAACCACACTAGTAAATAGAATAAATAAATAAAAAACCGATTTCAATTTATTAAATTGCCAGTCTGATCTGCTACGAGATAGGTACCCTCTGTACTCGGACGGTTTATTGTTGTACGCGTTATTACGATAATATTATTAATTTATACAGTTTTTTTTTTTATTTTTTTTATACACAGGTAGTCGCGGACGAAAATTTTGCCCGAAGTACCGAATATTTTTAACAGATACACATCGGAGAGTACCTATATTTCAGTACATCGCCATGCGAAATAATATAATAATTACGTTTCAACGAACATTACGGTTTTTTTTTTCGTGTTTATAGACCCGTGTTCCGTTACGTGCTGCTGGTGTAAAATTGCGTGCGATGCGATCGCGAGCGGGGTTCACGTCGCATATTCTAATATTTGTAACGAATCTCTCTCTTTATATAAATATATATATATATATATATAAAATAATATAATGGTGAAATTACCCCGGCGACGGATAAACGAAAGAATATTATATATAGGTACCTACGATTCGCGATCACGATAATAATAATTACACAAAAGAAATCGAATACCGGCGGAAGAGACGGCGGGAAAAACGAGCGTAAAACGAGCCAAAAAAAAAAAAAAAAAAAAATCGTAAAGGTACGGCGCACGGGCATAATTCGAATTATAGCTATATATATATTAAACGACGATAAAAAAAAAAAGAAAAAAAAAAGAGTTCGACGGGACCCCGAAAACAATTTGATTTTCGACGTTCCGGAATATAATATATGCCTACCCGCGCGCGGACCAATTTTCTATCGAAGAACATATTTATAACAACGATAATCATATAATGAAAAGAATCGGGGCAAGAAGGAAAAAGAGGAAAAAAAGGGCGATACACAATGGGGCAGACAGTGTATATAATAATATATATAGGGGAAGTCCTTTTTTTCTTTTTTTCTTTTTGACTGCCTGACGCGCTAACCTGGTACGTATCGCCGTATGTATTATACATACACACATTTATATATATACACGCACAATCGTTGTATTGTGAGTTCGTTTCGTAAATGTTTTTTCTATCGAGGAGTCGAAAAAGGAAGGGCGCTATCCGAGAAATATTCCGCGAGACACGGTGCGCGCAACACACAAGGTGAAAAACGGCCGTTGGGACTCGGTTCCGTCGCGCGTATCGGACGAGACGATTTATGGTACGAAAACATTTGCCCCGACACAACGGGGGGACCCGCGAAATTCGGATAATATTCCGCGCGAGAGTACGGGCGAAAACAATATAATATTGCGCCTACTTTTATTTTTCACGTTTTTACATATATATATATATACGTATGTTTATGTACATCGATTGTCTGTACGGACGCGGTCCGAGAAGACAACGACGTCGGACGACTCGAAAGATGATAAGAAAAAAAAAAAAAAAGTCGTTTTCTAGATACCTCCGACATATCGGAGGTTATGTAACCTGTACTATGTAACGGATACAATTTTATCCGAACCAATAGTATTTTGTAAGTGTTAACGCGTATCGATTCGACAATAATTCGCACGTTATAGTTAAAAAAAAAGCCGTCTTAGGATAAGCTACTGTTGTTGTGGGTGAGATTTCGGGAAGGTAGGATACAGAGGGGAATTTAATGTATATCCGTAAGCTACGATAAACCATTGCTAATGAAATAAACGATTCTGAACGCAGTTCAGTTGATATTGATTCTTTGTCAACGATATATATATCATATTACGGTAAAATAATTATTAAATAGGCATTATACATTTTTTTTGATTATATTTTCTTAATATTGTACCGATTTTCCCGATTTTCCTATGTTTTTTTTCTGGTTTTTCACATTTGCTAGAAAACTATTGGGAAAATTAAAAAATGGCCTCTTTAAAATACCTCCCCAGTCAGATTTCGTTTTAGAAAAAGTGCTATCGTTGTAAATCGGAGCCAAATTGCTGGTAAATAAAGTGTTCACATAAAAGAAGAAAAAAACATCTTTGTAAAACCAATACATTCTTTGCTACACACACAAAAAAAGTTTCCGTTTAATACCGGTAATGATACATTGTGTTCGAATGTATTTTTTCTTGCTGTCGAGATAGCCAAACGATGAATATAATAGCATAATCTTTGTCAGTACAATTAAAAATACAATGACTCGAATTAACTAGATAAAAAATAAAAATAAATACTAACAATTAATCGCACAGTACACTTCGCTTGCATATATTATGCAATTTATTATTACAAATTGTTTTTTTTTTATGCAGGTCAAATAACGATACAGTTGCATAATATTATTATTGAAACTGCACAAATAAACGAAAACACTAGGAGCCAAAATTGAGTACCACGATAAATAATAAAATTCGGACAATAATACCCCTAATTTAAACGCTACGACAAAAACAATTTATGGTAAATAACGATCTCGAAAACGCGTTTAAATAAAATCGAAATGAAATAAAATATTTCACGAATGAAAAAACGGCAAAAAACTCAAAATAAAACTTAAAAATTAAATCCATTAAGACCAAACGGACGCACTATGATGAAACGCTTATATTTAAAAAAAACCGTCCAATCTGGATTTTGAACACGACTGATCGTAAGTTGCGATCGTCGTTCTGAAATATTTCGATGAGCACTGCCGTGTATATTCAAAGGATACGCGTGTCTTGAAACGAAAACTATCAAGTTTAAATGCACTTAAATTCAATTGATCACAATTTCGGTGTAGATTTAACTCGTACGTATTTTGAAAAAAAAATAAAAATGCCTAAATTCTGAAGTCTGTCATGCAACAAGTCTGACGGAAGACCCGATTAACAAATTTGAAAGTTTAAAAACCGTGTTTAGGTGATTGAATAAAGACATTTTCTTCCTTTTTCTCACACATACTCAGCATAGCAATTTAGACAATCAGTCATATCGATATTAAGAGGACCAGCCCAAATAAGCAGCCACACATAATTGTGGGATTGCGTTTGACGGATTTCAATTTTCAATATGTATTAGGTCCTTATCTAAGATACGTTGGAATGATTTTAGTTTTAAATAATTTTATCATAATTAAGAGGCAAAGTACTTTAAGTAAATTTTTTAATATTTTTTAAAAAATACAATCATTTGATTACGATTTCCATAAAAAAAAATGAATTTCGTTAGACATAATTCCTACAGTTTTGTCTGGTTTTTAGGTCTTGGCGGACCTACACCGTCACTCAGTGGCGTAGCCAGGGTTTTGAGTGTTGTACCCTTCCCCCCCGTATTGCTTTTTATTTTAGTTGTAGGGAAGGTCAAGAAGGTTGTAGATCCATAAACCTCCTATATAGACCTCCCGCTGATAAACCTTGAATACGCCAATGTCGTCACCAATTTAACTATATTACGAGTATAACACAGATGCACGAAACAATGTTAACCGACGCGTGTCTCGTCGTAGTGTAGTAGAGTAGGGGCACGAAGTAAAATGCATTTTGTGAAATAAATTGGTCTGAACGTGTACAGAATAGTATAATAATTGTAATGGCCAATCGATAGGGAACAAAGTTGTTGACTAGATAGTTCAAATAAATACATGGAATTTGTAATGATTCACGAGATTAGGAAAAAAAAAATTATGTCTCCGATATGAAAAACTACTCGAAATAATCAGCGCGTAATCTTCTATAAATTACACTATTATTATTATATTGCACGTACAGCTTGCAAAACGTTTCGAAAGTCGAATCGCCACTAATTTATTCAACGCAACGTTCGGCACGTAGGCGTTAATATTTGCAAATAACACGATAACTTCCGATATTTTCGGGTTGTGTAAAAAACAATACTATGCAAACAATAAGAAACAAACAAAATCGATAATCGCTCATATTAATTATACTTCGAATCAACGCAAATTGTACGGGTATAGCCGGTATATAGGTAATAATTTATCATATACAGAGTGAATCATTTAACGTAAAACACTCATTATTTCGCAAAGTAAAAAAAACAAGTAGCTTTAAAATGTTACATTAACATTATTTTTTTGTCACCCTTGCCACGTCATTATTTGTGTGACGGGCGCGGCGTTTGAACAGTGTTCTATACTGATCTCCACCTACTCAAACATATAAAAGTCGAATATCTCGTCGACGGGTTGACAGGAATCAAAAACGTCAAAGCCAAAATGTATTTATACTAATACTCCGTCTATTTATGGAATGTATGATATTGGTTGCCGTTTAAAAATCAAAAGTAAGTAGTTGTAACAACCTTCCTCCCTACTACAGAAAAAAGCGATAAAAAATTACGGAAATGTAACATTTTTTAACTGTTTGTTTATTAGGCTTTCAGAAAAAAAAAATCGGTTCGCAAAAAGTCATAACTTTACGAAGTTATGAGTGTTGTAGCAATGAGTACTACTACTGTATATAATGTAAAACAGCGTTGTATTTTTTTTCCCACTATAGGTATACATGGTGATGTATTTGAAATGGCCGTACAAAACTTTATCAGCGAAAAAAATACTGTGCTGCCGCAGAACATATTTTCGCAGTTTATATACGAAAATAATAAATACAATATATCTTTCTTCGCGGATAGTTTTTGCGAAAAACTAGTCGAAAAACGAATTAAAAATCTGCCATCAGTCGGACAGCACCACGTTTCGATAACTTTTGTTGTAAAATCCGGCAGGCCGCAATAGCTGTACGCGTGTAATACTTCGGAAACGTAATTTATTATTTTCGGGACGAAAAACTGCAGAAAAATACTACAATATAATATATGAGCGTATAAGTTTTGTCCGGAAACAAGTTTAATCGCGATGATCGAATCGTACTGCAGTTCGACATGCGAAAATAAATACATTAAAAAAGAAGAGAGGAAAAAAATAAGAGTATTTATGGGCTCGTGTACAATAATGTGTACATACAACCATTAATCCCGGGGACTTTTGTCTTCCGTCCGCGTCGTGTGTATCGTTGTTTTATACCGAAAAGCTAAAAGTATATGAGTAAACGTCCGGGGCAAAGTTTTCGAGGGCTCTCGAGGGGAGTGTCGGGTAAGAGTGAGGTAAAGGAAGGGGGCAACAGATTGGCAGCAACACTCCCGAAGAAAAATCATCCGGTGAACTTTTTCAATAAGCCCGGGCCACCGCGCGTATACTTACATCGGACGTCTCGACGCGATCATAAATTACACCGTGGAAATCCCTTCCCCCACCATAGTTATTTTATTCTTGTCACTCCCCCCCATCCCGTAAATAATCCGTTTATAATTATAATAATATTACGGTGATCGTATAAATTACCGGGTGTTTGTGTGCGCGCGAAATCGCAAGACGGGAAGAAAACGGCACGAACGAAATACATATAAGTAGGTATACGTTATAAATACTTATATGATAATAATGAGAATGATATGAGAATGATCGCCGTAAAAACTATTTTTTTTTTGTTATATGAACGTTTTTTTTTCAGAGCACGTTTATGCTATATGACATAGATATACATAGACTCGGGGACTTTATAGATTTTATATTTTAGATTTCAAATGTGTTTTAAACCTGAAAATCAATTTTTCGGGGTTTTTTTTTTTTATATATATATTTATATTGAACAACTAATTGTCCCGCACAGATGTCTCCGTGCAGAGTGCTTATTAGAAAAACGACCGATACAGCAGATGGGTGTGCTACTGCCCGGTGTTTTAGAATGGAACACGGAAGTGAAAATACAGAGATTACCTAACTTAATTTATATCTGTGCGCAAAGATAAACCATTGATAACGAAAAACGATTAATTATGAGTAGATAGTTATATAATTGGGTAGCCGTATTTTTCCTCTCGTTGTCGAATTAACTCAGAGATCAACAAAAATTATATAGACAAAAATGTCCAGTTGTTCCATTTCACTTAAGAAAACTACAAGGAAATGACCTCCCTAATGAACGACTAAATCAAAAATACTATGGAAAAGTTTTTATTAAGTCGTTGTTCGATACAAGATTTCTGGTAGAAAAGTCGTCAACAGACAAGAAAATAAAAATAATAAAACACACCATAGCTGTAAGTATAGTAAAATCAATACGCCCAGAATCTAAAATAAAAACGTTTCTCCCTAATAATAACTGTTTGTTTTATTTCATCCGTGTCACAGAGGTAACCCAACAAAAATAATAATCTTTTCGTTCTAAAAATACAAAAAAAAAAACCATATGATAGGTGCCCATCAGGTGTCAAGTTACGAAAATCCAGCTCCGAGTCGCGCACGGGTGCGTTCATTCGCTTTTGTATACATATTTTTCGACCTTTGCGTGCAATAGATTCAGCCGTAGCTCACGCACAGATAATATTATCGTCATCATATTATTATGAATAAACGCTAATTAATATTTAAGCCTGACTTTTGAATAGTACTCATTACAAATATTCGATTTAAATACAAAAAAAAAAAAAAAACTATTTTAATTGCGTTGTAAGGTATGTTCTACAAGAGTGTGATGAAACCGATAATGTTGTATGGTTCCGAGCGGCAGACAGAAGAGTAGAACAAATAATGAGTGCAGCAGAGATGAGAATTCCCTAGGTAGGTGAGTGGCCTGACGAGAGATGATGGGATAACAAATGTAAATGTATAAGAGGTATATGGTTTATGTGTAGCTTCGATAGTAGACAAAATGAGAGAAAATAAACTGAGACAGTGAGAATATAAGAAATGATAATATGAAATAATGATAATGAGAATGACGGGTGGGTGTGAGGACGAATTGACCCGAAGATCGGGTCAAGTGGAAGTTTAGAACTACGGTGGCCAACCCCAAAATAGCTGAGATGAGGGCAAAAGAAGAAATATGCGTATGAAATAGTCCAAAATCGGAATTTCGTAATTCGAAGTATCCATTTAGTTTAGGCACAAACAGCGTAAACGTTTTGAAAGGGGGCTTATCACACCATAATATATAGACTATGTATGCTTGTTGTTTACTTGATAAGAATTTGGGTGGTACGGGGAATTGGTTAAGTTTTGAGGGCCAAGCTTTCCCTCCCTACTATTTGTGCCTACGACGGGATTTACGTAAAAATTCCGGAATTTGCCCATCGCGATATTATACAGTTTTGCATTGCTAAACAATGCTATAATACTAGGAAAATACAAGTGTTGAGATACTTTGTCATTTTTACCAGTGATCCCGAGAGTATATAATATACATTGTAGACGTTTACGATTTTATTCTATGCATTTCGTCGGTTCGTACCGATACCGTCGCATAACGCCGCGACAGAGCACACGCGGAATCGGTTTTTTTTTCCCGAATTCAGCTGTTATATCAAAAAAAAAAACACATTTTCTCCCCGTGTAGTTTTTTTTTTTTTTTCGTTTTCTAATTGGGTTGACCAGGTGACCGGGGACGACGGTTGCCGATTTCGGATTTTACGACCGACGTTGTTATCCCGGAATAACCGCTCGGCAGAAATTCGTATTCACCGTATACGCAGCGGCACCCTGTGGCGAAACAAACCCTCTTTTTTTTTTTCGGGCGATACGCACTTGTCAAATCCTCGTTATTATATTATCTGTCGTCGTATATACATGAGCGTATTATCATAATAATCATAATCGTAATACAACATCTCCGCGTAATGACGATAAACACCGCGACTATATTGTTATCATCGACGACCCTCCCCCCTCCCCCCCGCGGTGGTCGGTGTACATTTTTCGCACATCATCGAATTTAATAGGACTCTCCTCGGCGGCGGTGACGACCACGGGGCGAAACATTTACATTCGCAGCGTGGGGCGTACACGCATAACGCCGCCTGCATTATCGTATCGACACGCGCGTGTTCATTACACCGTTATTATCGTTATTGTTACCTGTAGCGACGTCCGCGCGGGGCCGGCCGACGTCCCGGGGAAAACAATTGCAACGCGAGCGTGATTCCCGGAGGGGGCGACGCCGAAAAACGTCCGCGGCGAACCACTGCCGACGCTCTTACGCCGGTCCGGGACGGCCGAACCCGACCGATACCCGACGTGACAATTATTATTTTCCCGGCGAGCTCCCGTCCGTGCTCAAAAACGGGAGCGATCGGGCGGGCGGGAGAGAAGCTTTGTTCCTCGTCTCGAAACGTTATTTTACGCCTGAATCCGCATTGTAGGGCCGAATCGGTGAGGGGCGCGGGAGACTATGGCGACTAGCCGACTAGCTCGCAAGTGTCCCGCCGACATCGCGTAGACACTGAAACCTGGCGGGAACCGCCGAGCGATTCGCAGCTACTTGCGATTACGGCCATACGCGGACAGCTCACGTGGTTTACTAGCCAACCTTCTTGCACACGAGTAGCGAGTAGCGATTAGAGTACAGCCAAGCTTTCGTCTTTACTCGCCGATAGTGTACGATTCTAGTGAATCCTCGTAAACTAGCTCAACGTAATCGGAGGTTAAAAATCGACATTGACTCTTTGAACAGTGTTGTTCATTCAACGGAAATCGGAAAAAAAAAATTTCTTTTTCAAAAAAATCCCATCGGGAGTTTTTATGCGCGTTAGAGGGAGGACTGCGCCGAATCCATTAGACGCAATTACTGCGTTCACAGTATTATTACGACAAAGAGAAATTACAGCAGCTCCCCGTTCCCTCCCTTCGACCGCCTCCGCGCCAAACAAAGTCAAATTTCCGTCGGATACACGAACAACTTTCGACGATCTAAATTATGTATTCGTGTTATTATGATTATGTATTATATCGTACCATCGTAGTTGAATGAAACGCGTTACTGAAAAATTACGTGTACTTAGCAAAATGAGAAGTTTTTTTTTTTTTTTTATTTTCATTTTTGAATATGGCGAAATTCGTAAATATATTATTGCGAGAAACTCTTGGTGTTAGAATTATTAATCAGCCATTATATTATTACGAACAAATGTCGAGTTTTTAATAACATTTTAAAACAATTTTTTCAAAAAAAAAAAATCTTGAAACTTTATTTTACTTACACTTTGAGTAATGCTAACAAAACCACAAATTAATTCCATTCAATACATATTTGATATTTATCGCAAGTAATATATTATATTTAATGCAATATTATGTTAATTTATTAATCAACAATTTATATACAGTCGATTGGGTTTGTTGCGATTAAACACGTATGGAAATATTATAGATATTATGTAAATATGTTCGCGATAAATTTAAATGGATACATTTACGTTCTAAGAGTTTTGATTGAAAACTTCGCAAACAATATTAAATACTCGTTGAAAATCGAAAAACCGTTTATAAATAATAATATAATCTTTTTTTAAACTGAATCATCAGTGGTTTTTTTCTTTTGCATTTATAACGATAAAACTTTACACAACAGATCAAAAATATTGATTAACATTACACCGAATAGTAAAGAATAAAATATATTATTTCCAACCATCAACACTGTTACGCTATCTGTTATCGCGCGATTCGTTGCCTTCTCCGATGGCCGACACTGCCATCTACCGGTCATTTTATCGGTCGCGCGGTTGTTGTCTATTGTCCGTACAATAAAATGCACACGAGAATATTTTTTACCCGAAGATCTGTATACCTATTTTAGTCGGCACAATTACGAAAAACATTGTTGATTTTAACGATTTATTTGGAACTAAAACTGGAAAAGGACAGCAAAAAATGTTCAGGTTTAATGTTGGATACGATACGATATACATATACAACTAATTCGTTTCATATATTCTGCACAGCTATGATGATTTAAGTTTTCTTCTTTCTGGACCTTGGAAAATAAGTTTTTTAAAACATCTGTACCCTATTTGGAAACTAATTTTTAGAC
Organism: Cinara cedri; assembly: GCA_902439185.1. Taxonomy (NCBI): domain Eukaryota; kingdom Metazoa; phylum Arthropoda; class Insecta; order Hemiptera; family Aphididae; genus Cinara; species Cinara cedri. The sequence goes on from CABPRJ010002369.1 coordinate 2,491,222, forward strand.
TTTATTTTAGCTGATAAGACTATTTTTATTTAAATTTAGCGCTGCAAACCAAATTTTTTATTTGGTTATCGAAATTGAACATTTCATGAATTTTTTAAATACAAAATAATTTTAAAACTCTCGAATTGTCGACATTTTTCATTCGGGAACATATCGGCTGACACAAAAGAGTTAACAGCTGTTAACAGCGCAAAGCTCTACCGGCTAAAATAAATCCCAACAAAATTCGCAGAATGATCCGACAATGTTATTAGACATAAATTGGTATAAATACAATATTATAGTATAATCGGCTAAGTCCTGATATACGCATTTGCACGCGGTGCCTAAGCACATGGCCCCTCCACACTCTATACAAAAAAATAGTACACTTTTATAGTATAAGTACTTTATATTTTTGGTAGATATACGAATTGATCAGTGTTTAATAATTAAGTACTTATTACGCATCAGAATGTTAACGTTTTTATAATTTAATTATATTATTTATTTATTATGTATCTATTATATTTTGAACGTGTAAAAACTCGAATACGTTTTTCTTTAACTAAAAGAAAACTGAATAAATTCTTTATCGTTACCGTCAATCAATCGTTTGAAAACATTATTGTTTGAATTTGCAAAAAAAAATTACAAAAAAAAAAATGCTTAAAGAAATTAACTTTTTAAAAAAAAGTTTATGATTTACAGATATAAATTTGATATAATTTAAGGTATTCGATACATAATATATCTCTTAAATGCATATTTATTTTCTTTTTCAATTGAAATACGGCCCAAAAGTGAGTAGTGCACAAGGCTTCTATTTCTTTAAATCGAGTATCGAGTATAATATAGAATATTTATTGGCATAAATTGATGAATTGGTTGATATAACAGTATGTGCAGGGCTCGACAAGCACGTATTCAGGATCAATTTTTTTTTTTTTTTTTTGAGGGGATTAAAATATTTTGAATAAATTAACTTGTAGTTAGTTTTTGTTACATTATAAATATATACCTACTTTAAAAATTCCGTAGGGGTTGAACCCCTAAAACCTGCTCTGTATACGGGCTTTGGGCTCGAAACCACGGTTTTGCCATATAATAACACCCTAACCGAAATTGGAACCGACATTTTTCAAAAGCCGTTCTCAAAACCAAAACCGTTAAAATTAAAATAAATTTTAAATTTACATGTTTCAACCAGTTTTACAAAGAATATAGGTAGTTTTCAAAACAGTTTGATAGAATTTTTCTGAAAACTGACAATAGTTTCATCAAAGTTATTTTTATTTCAAGAAAGTAGGTATTTTTAAAATGTTTGAATATTTTTTTCGTATCTAAATATTAATTTCCTATATTAATGACCGAGAATATTTTATTTATTTCATTTTATTTGTATTATACGTATTATTACATCAGCAATTATTATCATAATCCAAACCCAAACGTTCTAAACGGCTATTATTGTTACTAACTACGTATATTATTAATTCATAACGAAAATAATAGTATTTTTGAAATCACATTGTAACATTTTAATTATAATTTACTTCTAATATCATTAAAATAGTATAATGGAAATCTTACTAAACTTCTCACTTTTAATTAATTTGGAAAACATTATATCATTAATAAAACAATATATAGTTTCATTTTAATTACAATACACTTAAAATACCATTATAACAGTATGAAATAAATCATATTATTTATAAATTATATTATTTTGAACTAATTTCGAAAATAATAAGATAAAATATCATAATTGATTGATAATGTCATTGATTACGCCAATATTAAATAATATATTATACTTTATGATACACGACCGTTTAAAATATTGTATAAAACATCTGGAGCTGTAAAAATTGTATTTTTGACTAGGACTTTCTAATCCTAATTAAATCCTTATTACAGATACAGTTGATTATTATTGTGTTATAAATTGTATTAATAATTAAGGAGTAATTATATTATTTAGTAATTCATGCTAAGTTATTATACAATTTAGTATTGACACTCGCCAATATAAATAATATTATTATTAAAATTATATATAACTTAACTTATTTTATTATATAGGATTATAACGATTTAATGGTTATACTTATAAGTTATGACTTGTAATCTATATAAGTTGCATAATGGTTAATCCCATAAACATAAAGAATAAGTATAATATAAATAATAATTGAAAAAAAAAAATTAAAAACATAAACGGTCCACAACGACCTAACTATAAATAAAAGTTCATTACTTTAAGTAATGACGCATAAAAAAAGAAAAAGAAGACCGACCTTTGTCGGAGTTTCGTTCAAAAGTCGTTTATAAAACCAAAACGGAAACATTTTAAAAACCGTTTCAAAAACCGAAACCGTTAAAATTGATAACAGTTCCGATTGCCGAACATGCCTGATAATTGTGTGCACTCGTGGTTGCGTTGCTGACTATCAATGAGGGGACTAATACGGAGCAGCATGTATTGAATGACGCACAAAAATATTAATATAATAAACGAACGACGGAAATTATTCGAATAAACGATTCGGTTAAATAATTAAAAATAAATAATAGTTGTATATCGGAATGTTTGCGTGTAAAACAAGTATAATATGTGTTCACGGTTTATATTATTATTATTGTATAGAACAGACATCGCGTCGTGAACAAAAAAAAAAAAAAAAATGTTGACTTTTGTTGACTTGTGTACGTGCGTGTAACTAAGCCAAACAATATAATATTATTATGATAATTGCCAAGCTGTGATATTGTTTCAATAGAAAAAAAAAACAAAATAAACCAAAAAACTATAAAGAGAACAAAAAACGTGGAAAAACTGCAACTGTATACACTACGCCAATTAGTTGTATCGTTACACGTATACTTAGAACAGACTTTCATGAATTTGCATTTATTATTTCACAGTCACCCTGTTGTAGTTAAATTATAATAATAATTTATATCGTGTGTCAGACGACACACCATTACGTGTTTGTCGCATAGAACGCGTAAACATATACAAAAAACACACAAAGTTCTCGTATAGAATATTATGAAAAATATTGTACGGTTTTGTTTTTGTTGTTCTTGTAGCGTAAAGCAGCTGTGATACGAAATAGTCGCAATCTTTGAACTATCGCACTATTATTCGTTGAACGATAGTTGACCTAGCAGAAGATAGTAGCTATCTCAATACTGTCTATTATACCACAATATAGTATATTATCTCAATAGTGATAGTATCCAGTGGCATAGCCGGGGGTAGGGAGGGGGGGATTTTCGAGTTTTGAAACTCCTCCATAGATTTTTTTTTATTAAAATGTATGGTTAAAAAAAGGTTAGACCCCAAAACCCGTCTGAACAAGATAGTATCGATTGTTATTTTTAAATGTTTAACGAGTGCTGACATTTACGGCCAAGTTGGAGTATAAAAATTGATATCAACCAGTGTAATCACGTTCCTGCCCGACGGTGTGCCATAGAGTTGGTATAGTAGTTACTCAATTCGGCGTACCTCAACTGTGACTGATAACACCGTTTATACTACAGCAAAGCCGCAGCTGTGTCGTCGCATAAAATTAATAAAAAAATCGTTTTAAACCATCGACCAATTTTAAAGTCAAATAATATATAAATCGCTATTTATGCGATTACGAAAAAAATTAATTGTATAACATAGCTATCCGAGTTCACTGTCAATCTATTCGAGTTGATTTTCAAGCCAAACAAATTGTACGCAAAGTTCGTATTGCATAGGAAATGATGAGGCGGACGATATTAGAAATTCTCAACGCCTTTCGTTCGGCCCACAAGTTCGGCAAGTCTATACGGGCAAGTAGTCTAATATCGAACATGATATAGCCGGTAATATAAAAATGTCAAACGTCAAATTTTTATATTTACCGGTACGCCACCGTATAGGGTAAAATATGATAATCCGTGAGCTTTAAATATATTAAACCGATAATCAAATAGTACATATTGTAATCGTTGATTGGCTCGTTTTTTTTTTTATAGTCCGCCCCAAAAACGTCCGAAATACTCGACAGTACATATATATATAACTGTGAGCGATGAAAGGATCGATTTTTTTTTTTTAATTTGTCCGATAAACGTATAATAATTTCGTAAAAAGAAAAAAGTATTGAATTTCTCCACCGCGGACTGGTGCAATGCAGCGAACGGTTGCTACGAAAAAAAAAAAATTGTGTGATAGCGCTTTTTCCAGAGAAGTTACACGTTTTTGAGATAATATCGACAAAAAACTCAAAAGGGAGAGGAGAAAGGAGAATAACAATATAATAAAAAAACCCGCAAATCTTATTCACGGATTATCGAACGATTCGCCGCCGTTCGAGAGGCGTTTTATTTTTTTTTTCGCTTTCAACCTAATCTAACTGCAGTAGTAGACGGTATTTATTTTATCATAACAAGAGACACAAACTCGACGAGCATGCTGTATGTTTACGATTCGAAACGAATAGTAAGGCCGATAGTTTTTTTATAGCGTAGGAAATTATTCACGTTCTAAACAAACTATTATTTATTTTTATTACAATACGCGAGATAAAACCGATACGGACCGAAATAACGGTAAAATATTCGATAGATTCAATTTAATTAAAAAAAAAATAATAATAAAACGTAACATACGATTACGAAATACGTACGACCATATACAATAAAATATAGTTAGTATAGCAGTACTATATTAAAATAGTATAGCTCCTCTTAAAGTAAAGGCCAAAACAAATAATAATATTTGATAATGTTTTCATACAATGACCTAAACTGGGGCAAGGACATGAAGAACACAATGCGAACGATATAATAATATTTTAATAATATAATGTTTCTTTATATACGCGCGCAAAAAAACCGAACTGAAAATTGTTTCTACACATTTTAACGCGACGATAATATTCCCGACGATTTAAATTTGGAAAACTACGCGAATCAATTTTCCGACTAAAAAATCGTACAGTTTATTAAACCATGCCGTTTTGACAATATGCAAACGAAAAATTCGTCAAAAAAAATATACAGTATATTTCATTCGAATGTTAACGTGAATTATTATTTGAACGGACGGACATTTAGATAATTACTACGATAGTTTTTTGTTTCGACAATTTCCATAGACTATAAAGACTGCACGACGGAATTTTATAATTTTTTATGGATTTTTCAAAATATTTCAATCCTTGGTTTTTGTGTATAGATATGTGTAATACTTCGATTATTTTCGCACTTATAACTAGGGCAGATCTTCGTACGCACTAAAAAACCATTAATATGTAAGCTGTTATACTATGAAAATTACTAAAATATGCCCTTAAAATACACACTTAAAAAAAAAATAATAATAATAAAAACAAGTATTATTAAAAACATTTTCTTTGATACAAAGGTACTAAAAAGCTATCAGCTAGTCAGTTGAGATTTAAAAAAAAAAAATAATATTTTTAGTCAATAATTTTTAATTCTCAAGTTGTTGAAATGAAAAAGTCTTGAAAATGTAGGAAAACTATAAATAATATTATATGCTCAACAAATGTATGAAATTCTAAAAAATGCCCTAAAAATATCAGAATTGCAAAATAATCTGAACAAAACACGCTGTATAAAATGAACAATTAGGTCATGAAACACGTTATTTTTGGTACACAAATTAGTTATATTTTTCCATCAACCGATAAAATGCGAAAGCGTATTACTATAAAAACGGCTCGACTTATAATCGTATCTCGCCAGAAAACAGTACCCCGTACTCATCATGTGGTCAAATTTTGTTCACTTAAAAAAAAAAAAATTATAGGTTCTTCCGATATTTCCATTTCAATTCCATAACCGGGCGAAATATTTCGTGTTACATTCGAGTTCGAGTAAAACACTCCGTATACTATTCCGAACAATGACTTATTGTTGCGATTACGTAATTTTCTATAGTGTAAAAAAATCACCGAGATGTGACCGTTAGGTAGTAAAAATGAATAACTATATCAATGCACAGCGATAGTATAATGCCCATCAATATATTATTACTACATAATATATAGTATTATTATATTATATATATAGTTATTATTTTTTTAACAAACGAAATCAATCGTTAAAATTATATAGCTGTGATTTTTATAAAAAAAAAAAAGAATTTAATTGAATCGGAGGTGGCCGTCTATAGAAAATAATATTATAGATAAAAAAAAAAAAGGAGAGAGAGAGAGAGCAACTGCTGACGGGTGCGCCACTGTTGAAGGTGGGAAATCGGGAACATGTAAGATATACGACAGTGATTTTATTTATGTCTGTACGCTTTTATAAATCTCAACGATAAAAATTAAATACTATCCTGAGCGAAGTTCGATTAAAATGTTTTGAAATTTTACAGTTTTTCCGATTTTCGTCAAAAGTTTAATTTAAAAGAAGCGTAAGAAAAAAATTATAACTTTATATTCAACTTATTCTTTTTTGAAACACTGAGTACAACTTATAATTAACGTCAACAACAATCTACAACAATGTCTAAATAATTTGATCCGAATAGTACCCAAACAGAAACTTTAAAACGCGAAAATATCAAAAGCCTACAGAAAACTGAAGAATCGCCAGAATATTTTGAAAAATCTGAATTAAAACAAAAAAATGAAATCGAAAATAATGGAACCGTTATGTCCGATAACTTTACCGGTTTTCCAATGTTTTTTTTACGGTTATTAGGGAAACTGCTTTGATACCTTTGAAATCGAAAAAATGACCTCGCCAATACACCAATTAAATGCAACAAAAGTTGTTTTGTCATTTTTCGAATAAGACATTTAATAGAAAAACCATCAACAAACAGAAGGAGAAAAAAAGCACACATCAAAACCATGGAGATCAGAACATCTCCATTAATAAAACAATACATTTTTCATTGCGTTCAGAATTAAAAACAAATTAAAAATCACAACACAATAATCGTCGGGGATTTTGTATATGCAACTGAAAATACTAGTCTGCACGTGCAGCTGTAGTGGTCGTTATTTGACGGGCATCGTCGGATCGATTCTTAAACCGAAAAAAATAAAGTAAAATTCGTTACGGTACAAATTGGATTTTATTAGATTCCGAAAATTCACTAGTTCACGTTGAAAAAGTTCACAAATTCCGTTAGGTCGACCGCGCGCATAATTCGATCGGAGAGATGCGGATTATTTATATAATCGTATGTTATTGGACGGCTGCCCGTTTAATAAAGTTCATAAATTAAAAGCAAATAGAAATGATTTTCGTATTTTAACGTATAAAATTCTTAATAGGTTTTTTAAAAACGGCTCGCTTATATTATACACGGTACAATATAGTATTCAAGAAGACCAATTGAAACGTCCAAGTTTAAGGCGGGAAGACCAAGTTACAAAAGACGTGGAGCGGGTCGAACCGGACACTGATTAGCGAGTCTTAGTTGTAAATAAGCTATAAAGAAAGATGGCATGTTAATTGCCAGTACGTTCTTAAAAATCAAAGATAGTTTACAGTTTACAGTGGCTTGTAGTACAGTCGTTTTGTGTGAGGCCCAACAGTTTTATATACTTATCTCCAACACCGTCACCTCCTCTTTTACGAGCAAACCGGTAATAAATTACTATTATAAATTATTGTTGTTATTACTTCAAAGAGTTTAAACTCACTATTCTATAATATGGTTCTAATACTGTATTACGCGTTCAGCCACCCACGACACACCCACCGATTTCCGCAGAGGCGCGGATTTCAAAAAACAGTCTTCGTCACGCCACCGAATTAAAGATCCCTATTATACGGAAGCGACAGTTTAATACAGCGACCGAATTTCAACGGCCTCTAATCAATATCAATACCAACAATAAATAATCTCAAAATTACAAACAGATATCTTAGATGTCGTATTATACTATATTATATACATTATAAAATGAATAAAAAAAAAAAACACGATTAAAGATGAAAATTCACATTTCACAGTTAATTTTTATACATAATATATACACAAATTGTAAACGTTTAATTTGCGTGTGCTCCGCGGATAGTAATTATAAATAATTATTTCTAAACATCGGTTTTTTTTACGCGTTGTGAGAAGTATATTTTAATTGAAATCGTATCAGCCCAAGCATCTATACTTGAATAATACAATAATTATTATACACCACTCGTATAATATATTCAATGGATTACCTAAGTGTGTAATTTATAAATTGCACATAGTCAAAATATTTGTCCTTAGGAGTGAGGCTGGAGAAATCCTGAAATCTACAATACGTATTTTAAAGGTATAACTTTCAATAGACGTCCTGGTTTTTTTTCATACGACGTTTTATTGAAATTACACCTGTGTCTATAAATCCACTAATAGGTTTAACTAATATGTTCGGTTTTTCTGATCGATGCCAATTTTTTTCGGTTAGTATATAATAAACTTGGTATACTTTCCGTAAATACAACTACAACAAAGGTCTATAATATACCCATCAGCGGTTCACGATTTTTTTTTTCACAATTATTATAATATTGAAAGTCGATACAATACAATAATTATTCCGAGCAGAAATTATCAATAAAACAAATATTTCGACGCGACCTGTCACCATCCCAATGGCAATATAAAGTAATATATTATTATGCGCATTGCAATATGTTTCGCGAGAGGATTATTATATTATTATCAACGGTTATGGCACAATCGGAAGTCAATCAATAAAACGGGAATAGCATACAAATTGAATTGTATATTAATATGGTATATAATAATATTATTATTCGTTTTAAGATTAATTGAGTATTCCCAAAGTATGATTACGACGAACACACAATGCTTAAACTGTATTAAACGAAACATTAATACAAAATCAAAGCGGTATAATAACAACAAGTTAGAAGTAAAGTATTATGAGTTACTTTGTTTGATAACTTGTATGCTTACCAGTTTAAAAAAATGCACAAATATTAGTGACGTGATATAAATCCGGATTAACCAGAAATCCGAAAATCCGAATTTCGGATTTCAAAATCTAAAACTTAAATTTTAAAAATATTTTTGATTTCGAATTTCGAAAATCCGTATTATCGAATTTTGGCAAAGCTGGATTTTCCCCGTCACTCATATATGTATATATATATATCCGGAAAATAATAGAAATTAACTTGGTGATTTCTTTCAATAAACATTTTTAAATCGCCTTAGTTATTTTGTTAAAATCCAAGTAGTGTTTAAAGAGTTATTAACGAAACTTTCTTTATAAAAAAAAAACTGTACACATTAATGTTATGTTTTCTACAAGCCTTATTATTTCCCTGCAATTTTTAACTTAACATAATATTACTCGAGTTTATTTGACATTTCTGTATTTTAAAATTAATTTTAATTAAGCTAAGTTATTTTTGGGTTAACTTTTAACTAAAACAAACTAAAAAAAACTAGTACCAGATCTGTTACGAACATTGGAAACATCGATTCCAGCGCTGTGTGGATTCCCAGAGCAATTACTTTGAAGGAAATAATGTAAAAAAGCCACTTTAATTCAATAAAACAATTATGAAAAATCAATTTCATTACTTTATTTACTCACCTCGTATATATTATAGTAAACGCTCTGTACTGTTTATTTATTTTTAGTTATTCAGTGAATCGTATGATAATCAAGTCGATAGAAATTAATTGTACAATATGTAATATACTTAATACGTCATTGACTGTACCCATTAAATACCTGATAAATTCTTATTGTATTTTAATTACTCGAGGTCACACGAAAATAATAACAATTAAATTCCAAAATTATAAAAGTATAATTTAGCGATGGTACCATTAAAGTCATATCACTCGAATCGGGGAAAAACGTCACAAATCTGCCTTTCTTATTTTCATTCTGAATTATTATTATTATTTTAATATATAATTCCCCTTTTGAATTTGAGTACACAGTTTATAATGATATTAATACAAACTAAAACAATTTCAAATGTAATGTAAAAACGAACAAAATACAATTTAAAATTAAAAAAAATATCGTATTAAAACAATACGTTTTGATATTATTATGAAAAATAAAAAAAAAAACATAACAAATTGAAAAATAGATTATATTATGAAGCTACTTTAATTAAAATTTGAAAATGATTAAACGTTGATATGCAAATGATGATTTACAGACACTCTAGAACAGGCAGTTCATCACGCGACACTTCATCACGTGAGATATTATAATATGCGTCGTTTATACCACAGCCAGTGATGTAAATTATTTGTAAAGGCATATGGTAGTTAAGCACGCAAAACTCAATAAAATATTTAAAACTATAATACATGTTAGGTTATAAAGATTAATAAAATAAAATAAAATTAGTCGAAAACAACATAATTATAAATATTCATAGAATGGTATAACATCCATATCGAGGCGATGTATGATAACTTTTCTACAGGGAAATGTCTAAGCGATTTAACCCAAGTTTTTGTGTTGCATTCGAGATTATTGTAGCGGATTCATTACGTAGGTTCGTTAAAAGCACGGATAGACCCTACGATGAGTCCCATTGTTTGAGATGGGTGGCCATAGTCACAAGCATGAGAATCTATCGTGCTGCACCATTCGAATAGGGCTGCAATGATATATATTTAAAACCATTTGTTCACAATGAAAACTTTAAGTACAAACTGTGCATGTATTGTTATTACGTTATAAAATGAACCATTTTGTCCTGGCGTGTTTACCGCAATTATACGGTGAACGCGATTACAATGTTATAATAGTACGACAAAAGTATCGTATCTCATCAACAGCCGGTTTATTATCACGATTGCATAATATTATAATTTAAAAATCATCATCGGTACATTATGTCAGCGAGTTTCTTAGGTCTATTGTATCGGTTTGTATTTGAAATCAAACTAACGGTACTTATCGTGCATATACGGTACAGAATATACGGTACGACGATGATGCGGAGATGAAATGTCACGCAATGAAGTGTGACATACCCGACGAAACGTCCGCATGTCAAAATGATTTGTTATTAATTTATTACCGTCATAATAATTACCAATGTAAAATCGTTTCGGCCGCAGAGAATTATTGAAAATTTAAACTATAATATAGTATTGCAAATTAGATCGTTGCAGTCACGTTTATGTATCATTATTATTATGCAAAACGCGTTCGAAACATACGAAGACGGTAATTATTGTTATTATATTATCGGATGGGCCAAAGGAGTGGTTCCCAATCTTTACGACAATACGTAGCATTTAAAGAACTTTCGATAGGTCGCGAACCACTTCGATTTGCCAATGATGCGATAAAAATTATTCGGTCTTTATTTATTTAAACCTTTATTTTCTGGAGAAAAAAAAAGATCGATAATGTTTCTGGGGTATGAAAATTACGATAAAAAAAAAAATTCGGGGTTTTTAATTTCAATATCAACTTATGATTTTCAGTTTCAATTATCAGGTACCTGCAGGTTTATCCCTAGTAATATTTAGTATTATCCCACCACCGTCGACCTTTTTTTTTCTAATTTCAAGAGGACAAAGTATAGAATAGCGGACTACCAATTATAACAGGCCCACGGACCACTGGTTGGAAACCACTGAGCCAAAGCCACTCAGGATACACGATTTTCGTAATTTTCGCGGGGTACACGCAAACGGTTCAAAATGATAACATTAACAACGATGAATCGAGAAAGAAAGTCACCGTCATTCATAAGAAGGAAAAAAACAGTTTCAGATTCTTTATTTTTTTTTTTGTTATTTTCTCCGTTTCTTCGGTACCGGGACCGTTAAGGCCGTTTTCGTCAACGGAGGTACTATATATAGTGGGTGAAAGTCGCCTGTACGAGGTACCAGCAGCTGTAAGAGCTATGGAAAATTCGTATATATTTTGTTATTACTATTATTATCGTTACTGTTAGAACGTATACTGTGTGCAGAGATTTTTGTTATTATTATTATTATTATTATTTTTTTTTTGTTTCGTTTATATTATATGAAATTCGGTATTGTTAATACGGGCGTGACTAATCTGTCAAGGTAAATGCGGCATGGAAGAAGAAGAAAGGATTGTCTTCTGCAGCGGCAGACCAGTGTGATGCGGAGACACACAGAAGAATGACGACCGTCGTCACGACTATTAAATACGAACGCGCGTCACACAGTGCCGGGTAGGAGAGGGTAGAGATAGTAACGGACGGAGGAGGAGGCGATGGTGGAGTGGGAGGTGGTGGACGGGGAGAGGGGAAGAAGAACGCTGAAATAGGCTACGCGCGTACATTATTGCACCAACTATAGATCTGAATTCTACCGCCACCGCCGATACCATTCCGAGGTTCGTTGGCCGCCGCACACAGGAGAGCCTTCGGAATGAGAGATTCGGAATCGGAACCGTGTGTTCTAGATTAATGTCAATATAATGATGATGATAATAATAATAATAACAACGATAATAAATGCCGTCGTGGTCGCACCCAGAAAAATATTATATTTGTTTTATTCGATACAATATATTATTATAGACGTCATATTATATTAAGTTTTATCAGAGGCGTGCTCAGGGGGAAAGGTAAACGGTTATAACCCCGCCACATTAGATTAAAAAATACCACAACTATGAGTATTTATTCAGTAATTTAATCTTGAAATATTTTGGCCGAGTTACAAGGAAAACTTATTTGATTAAACATTAGCTTATTTGGAGCCAGCTTTTTAATTCCCATAGTTAAGTTGGGTAGACAAGACGATTCTACAATACTTTCGCGATCATAATTCCCACCCACTGAATTTGTTTAGAATGTGTATAGTGGTCGAGTGACAACTATATAAATATATAGATGATAGTCACTATAGTAATAATCTACACACGCGGCCATTAGATGTTCCCAGAAAAAAATTACATTGATATAATATTGTATAATAAATTCTTCGTCATCTCGTAAAATATAGGTTGGAAAATTTAAAAACCGAAAAAAAAATGTCACGTTAAAAATACACCTATATGGCGCCATAAGTTTATACGAAAAACAATCGTTGATTTATGTATACAAAAAATAAATACTTCAATGATTTGTTCGCCTTACATTCTAAGATTATGTACACTTAGTGCAGTACTTACGTATTTTATTAAACGGCAATAACATAATATTGTATAAATTCACTTACCTGAAACAAAAAAAACAAAAACAAGTTTTAAAATACATATAACTGTATACGTATAGGTCAACTATATTATAAAAAAAATAACTAAACCATATGAAAATTCAAAAGCATGTGAGAAATAGGTCAGGAATTGGGGATATATGATACATTATAGCGAGTTATTTAATTAAAATCAGAACGCAACAATAAATCATTATTTACGAAATACGATTCTGAGAGTAGTTTTCAGGTTACACATGTTTTGAAATTTTATGATTTTAACAATTTTCGTCAAAATGTGTACCTTAAAACACTTCTACATTATAATAAATACGATATCAATCTCGTCTAAAAAGCTAATAAAGAAGCTTTTTCTTCAAAACTAAGTACTATACTTACTAATGTGTACGATTTTCAAACATTTCTGTTCGACCTAAACAATTTTATTCACATAAACCGATATAAAAACTCTAAAAGTGCTAAATGTTAAATGACTAAAACAAAAATCAAAAATTGACAGATCGTTTTGAAAATTTAACCACCTTTCAAAAAGTATAATCAAGTATTCGGTGAAAATATCAGTTATCTAAGATTAATTTTAACTGAATTATAACAAAAAAAAAAACTTTAACGTTCCTGATTTTTTCTATACTTTACATTTTTACGTATTTCCTATACAATTTTTTTTTCAATTATTAAAAAACTGTAAGGAAAATACCTATATCTAAAATGTTACAAAAAAGCTCTCATGTCGTTTTTTGAATGAAACAATGTTTCTGGTAAAAAAAATTGTTCACACATACACAAAAAAAAATCACACACATAATGGTAAAACTGATTACTGCACTTATTATTAGAATTTAAAAGATGTGGCTTATCGAAATATTAGAAGATGGGTTGCTTGAACTTATAAGCAGATATAATATTGAATAATACACGTAATAATTTGCAGTCTTGGACGAGTGTATCACTTTACAAAAGTAATCAAAAAACAATTATTTACGTTATATACCTTTCTAAAATGTAATCACACTTTTATTGCCTATACCTCAAATTCATGTGTAATTAAGTTATACTTTATTTCTGAGATTAAAAAATAATTCAATGTTATTTTAAAATTAACTTATAGACGACAAATGAACCTGATAAAATCAATATTTATTTCATAAATCAAATAACAAAATATTTAGTTGATATAAATATTTAACAGCTATAAATGTTAACTATTAGACTTATCATTTTTAAAAAATGCAATTAAATTACGTAATATCGCTACAAAAAGTAACGCAATTATAGGAGCGCGTAAGTTACGTTATACTCTATTGCCCGAGACTAACGATTTCGTTAATTTGTAAAACGAACGTTCAAAAACATTATAGTGAATGGTTATCAATGAAAAATGCTTAACTCTATTACAATAAATGCGCGGTTTTAATATTAACTTTTCAATTTTAAGCAGTAAATAGTTTAATAATCCTATGCATAGTACTTGTACGGCGTGATTTAAATAATCGCGGTAAGTGTATAAACCAGTACGAATAGTGAATATAGTAGGTACAGATAACAAAAATAGCAAAAACAGAAAACTTTTTTAATAGAAATTGTTCGGCCTTTTTTTTAGAGCTAGCTACAGATCAGGCCTGTAACCAGACCAAATCATTTGCAGGTAGGGCAAACAAAATTTTAAGGGGGATATTAGAAACATTACTAAACCATAACATACCACTATACATATACACATTTAATTCTTGTTGAAGGGGGCAACGATTAGGTTCAAGGGAAGCAATGTCTCCCTTGCCCCCCGTGGCTACGGGTCTGCTACAGATATTATATAAAACATATTGTGGCCACCTCGAAATCCATTCGAGGCCCATCCGACTCTCCGATGGTCAGTTATGTATTTCTTGTCTTTGTCTAATATATATAATATAAATCACGGTATAGTAAATTTGCGGTCAACAAAATCAGTATTGTACTTATAATTTTAATATAAGAATGAATAATTGGTCTATTATAAAACTTATAAGTAAGAACACTACCCGAGATAATTTTACGTTGGTTTTTTTTTGATATTTAAATTTTCAAGCGAGAAAAGACCGAGCAAACATAATTAAAATAACTAAAAACTGTAATCAACGTATACAAACACTACTGCAAATAATATTCTTCCCTTCAAATGTTATAATAGATCAAAATTCACTTTACGATATCAAAACTATAACAGCCCAAATGTGTTCAGTTTAACGAAAATTTGCAATACCGTATGTTTGTAAGATCTCCCGTCTTACAGCCTGTACACTAGCCCGTACACAGGGGGGGGGGTATAGGGGTTCACCTCCTTGAAATTTTTAAAGTAGGTGCATATTTTTAATAAAACAAAGACCAACTACAAGTTCGTATATTGAAAATGTTTTACCTCCCCCCCTCCAAAAATTGATCTTGAATACATGTTTGGATGGAGGCAATATATACGACATAATGACTACTTGTACGACGGTCACTAGGTCACAGTTTCGGACTGGCACGATATAATTATATCGATATTATCACGAAGACAGGCAACGTCCGTCCTTTCGATCGTATTTTAATAAATTACGAATGGGTTCCCGATACATGTATGATATTATTATTATTCAATATAGTACACAGTAGCAGGTAACGACACACAAACTATACACTACGAATATATACAAACACTAATCGTATACGATCCCATTAAAATTGCATAGAATCGATTTACGACGACCCAAATGTACTCGTACATACTTTTCGCATTACGACGGCGGAGTGATACAATGATACCTAAAATACGATATATGAATTTAAAACATCATATACGGATGCATAAACGTAATTACTTTTCTATATATTACGTATATAGACAAAGGGGGAAAAAAGGCTGATTCTGCTGATGGGTGTGTGCCACTATTTTAGGAAGGAAGTTGAAAGGGAGGCATGTATATAGAATATCTCACTGTGCAAAGTTTACTACTATTCATCGCCGCTATATTAAAATTAGGCCGCACTTGAAATATTGCAAGACAATTGAAGTAAAACATCAATGTATTATTTCATTGAACAAATTAAATTAAAGTTAACGAAGAACATTACATAAACATAGAAGATTTACTATATTGATACCAAGTTAAATATATGATTGTTGTTACACTAACACTTTTGTATATATTATAATATACCAAATAAAATTAATTAAATGTTGAAGATTATTTATATTGCAAATTAATAAGAATACAACGTTATCCTAACATTTGTTGACGTATGTACAATTATAATTATTGATGTTATATTGATGATGCGTTGTATTTATTTGTATGATATATAAATCTAATATTTAGTATGATAATATCTTTCAGTTATTTTAAAAATAATTTGCCATAAAAAATGATGGACGGATAGTGGAACAGTCGTATCGATGATGTGCTCGAGTTTTCGTTATCATTTTTCATTTTTAATACCTAAGTAGCGTGATACTAAACACTTGAAATACCTAATATTTTATATTGTTATTTGTGATTTTATTGAAAATTCAAAATACTCAAAATTATGGCGTCTTCATAGACTTCAACTTTCATACAACCAAATAATTCAGTTTGACTAGTTCATAATTATTTAATGAACGCAATTTATATGTAGTTGCCTGATTTATTTTTCAATACAAGTTTTAGGTGTTGCCAAATACTATAAAGTATTGCTTAAGATGCCACAGTAATAGAAAAAATTATACGAATTGGTCGTTTTAAATAGAAACAATATTATTCTAATATTCTTAAATTATACATACATCAAAATAGTAAATTATGAGTGTTTTCTCAAAAACCAATGGATTCAGTGCAGTTCCTACAAACTGGCTAATAAAAAGTGCGTTAATGATCGTACTGTGTTATGTGCTATGTGTATGTGCTTAGTTGTAAATGACCTCCATCGCCTATTACTGTAACTGGCGTTACAATAAAAACTGCCACTGCAACAGTTCCTTGAGTGGCCTGTATATATTCTATATAGTTAGTTGATAATAGCAAAGAATATTTTGAGTACCGAAATGTACAATATACTGGAAATGTAATATTTGATGTTTGATTTTGAACAATTATAGAAAATCTAATTTCAGCAAATTTTAACAATGCATGATATCAACAAATTAAAATAAATTCCGAATCTTTCTCGGAAGCTGACACTAAAAGAAAGAATTATTCCCAAAAACCTAAAAACTTACTACAACATCTATCTTCTGATTCTGATTCTTGTAAAGACATTTTTTAGACAAGTTCTATCATTTTGAAACTTCCTAATTTTAAGTTTAAATATCATTATTATTATATTATGTTTTTTAATGTAATTTTTTAATTATAATAGTAAAATATGTACTTGACTTTGTTTAATGTTAATATTATAATTTATTAAATAAATTATTTTTGCAGGGTATCAAATATGAACTACAAATAGTTCTATTTTAAAAACAGTTGGATTTATTTTATACATATTTTTATATAAAAGTACACTGAATATTTTAACATTAGAATCAATAAACAATTTAAATACGAATCTTTAAGTATTATAAACTTAGATATTATGTAGAGTTTATTTAATTAGTATGTTTAGACCTTTACACGTTAAGAAAATATTCAGTTGGATAAAATTTGATTTTTAATTTAGATTCGGAGCGTAGCGAGTTTTACAATCATGTTTATATTTTTTTGTTTGATAACCATTTTTCTATCAAATATTATTATAATATTATTCCGGTTTCCAAGTGTAGTATCTTTTCTGAAAGGAAATTTTATATGGGTAGTAAAATCATTTTTTTTTTATTTTCCAAGCGGTTTTTATAATACCTGGGAAAAACGTAGGGAAAACGGGAAAATGTACATATATGTATAAAAAAAACTTCGCTCCAAATAGCAATGGTTTATTGTTGAGTACAAATATAAATTAAATTCCCTTCTATATCCTAGCTTCCCAACTTCTACAACAGTAGCCCACCAATCGTGCGAAGTATATTCGTATTTTTTTTTATTATTGTATGATGTTTATGTTATTTTGTGTAGTACGTACATTATGTTTTATTATTCTTTATTATATATATATTTGTTTAATAAATAATACTCTACTAATATTTTATATGAAAACCAGTGTCTTTATGTACCTGTATATTGTACTTCAACTCTATCATAAAATATGTTATAAATATTATTAGTGTCAAAATTTAAAAAATCCATAAAAATAAAAAAATTAAAGAAATTATTATTATTATGTTGTATCACCCATTATCACCTATATGAATTAATTGCACTGAAATATTGCATTAAGATCTCGGATAGCATCGCATTATTTTTTAACAATCAATATTACATATGTATGTATGTGCACATATGTATAGATATTATGTTTTATCTTGTATATGATATTACCATGAAATATCGCAAATTAATTTTACTGTAATGATGTATTTAATGTTTATACTACAATGCAATATTTATACATATATTATATAATATTATTGAGTTATTAAGTGGCAACAAATGTATATTGATTTTTGAATATCAGTAAATACAAGGATTAACAATGGCATCAATGTATGAAAGTTATATTAAAATAACACATTTCGTGATATTACGGGTTGCAGTGAAATATTACATACATATAAAATCAATATAATATTGCACAGTGGGTAATTTAATTTATATCTGTAAGTCACAAAAAAATTGATAACGATAAACGGTTTTGAGCAGATTATTATTCGTTATATTTTTCCCCTGCTAACTCAGAAATCAACAAACATTTTACAAAAACTGGCCAGGTTTTTTTCCATTTATTAAGAAAACTACAAGGAAAATGAAAAATATTACAAGACTTTCAATGCACTAATTAGATCTAAAAATTTTACTAAAAATTACAAAATAAAAATGGGAAAGTTTATGGTAATAACTGTTTCATTTTTTCCTAAAATTCAGTTAAAAATAATTGTAGGTATCTGCAAATTTCTAAAAATATTTAAATTAAGTAGATTTTATTTTTTATTTTATAAACTTTTACAACGTTCAAAACATTCTAGCGATTTTTGAGCTATTGATATTTTTAACTATATTTGGGTTTATGTGATATAGAATTGAGTAGACCATTTAAAAATGTTTAACAAACAATTTTCAATTGAATCGGAACTACGCTCAGAATTGTATTTCATTAACAGTGATTTATCGTTGCGTACAGATATAAATTAAACAACTCTATACCTATATACGTATCCTACATTCTGAAATTTCCGTCTACAATAGTAGCACACCTATCAGCAGTATCAGCTCATTTTGTTCTTATTTCGTTTTCGTCGTAAAAACGCATAATCAAAATCGTTCTATTTCCGCCGCCGCTGCCGCCTGCTGCGAAATAATCAAATCGATGAAACAACGATTTCGGTACACAAATATAACTCAAGACCAACGGTTTTATTTATTTAACCATTATTGTAACTATGCGTAGAATTTTTCAATCATTCCATTATGATATAACATGTACTCGTACAAACAAATCAAACTCAAATAATTAATATCTGCGGCCGCGCGAGAATAAAATCGTAAAATTTAAATTTAAAAAAAAACGAGTATATATATAAATATATATAACAAGGTACACAGACACATAAATAAAAATAATCAAATTTTATTAAGACACGTAAAGAAAACGTATCGTAATTTTCTATTGTATATGAAAAAAAAACCGAACGAATTATCTACATTTTAAATCAATTAATTAATTATATAGCTTTTTAATAGCAAATCCATTTAGATATTTTATTACAATAATAATTTTTAAATTTTAAAAATTTTAAAAATCTTAAATTTCACATAACTTAAAAACCTATTTCTGTGAATTACAGAAGAAATCGATAGAAGAAAAAAAAAATTGAAAATATAACCTGAAACTAAATTATATTTTTTTTTTTTTTTTACTTTACTGCGGCGTATTTGGGTTAATTCGATTTAATTTGCGATTTACAGTTCGATTTTAAAAAATTTCGTAATACCACCTAAAATAACTATAGGTGATGAAGTAGAGATTTCAAAATTAATTTACAAATCATTAAATCATTAAATATCATATGAAACAGTTAAACGCTTTACGGAATGAAAATGTGAATTTAGGATAAGAATAATGAAGGATAGTTGAACAGAATTAAAAGCAACTTGGAAGTATACGAGATTGATTCGAGGGAGGGGAGGAAAAAGATTTTGTTCAGTACCATAAGAGAAAGGAGCAGTCACTTGCCGATCCAATATTTTTTGATAAGCATATTTGAAGGACAGGTAAACGATCTTAAATAAGGAAAAAAAAGATCAAGATTCATCGAAGTAACGATGAGACAAGCTGATTGCTAAGAGATCGGCTAAGAACTGCAAAGAACACGGAAATTCGAATTAGTGGCGACAAGACACGGCCTTTATATAGTAAGAAAAAGATAGGGAATATGGATAACAGTATTATATTATTATTATCATTATATTTTATTTTTAAAGGTCAAAAGAAAAAATCTTTAATTCCTCCAAATCTCCCGCCCCCTATAACTACGTCATTGTCTGTACATAATATTAATATACACATTGCATTATACTTCATCGACTATAAAATCAAGTTATTATAGTCGGGTTATGGCGAGCTATATTATATTATTATATTTTTTTCGTCTTGCGCTACACAATTTTCGTGTATACATACAGGGTGATCAATATAGCGTAAGACACTAATTTTTTCGGAATTTGTTTGAAAGAAAATTAAAGAAACGAACGCCTTTATTTTTGGAATTGAAACCACTACTTTCGTTTTGATTTTCAAACTTTAATAATTCCAAGGGAGTATTGGAATATCGTTTATGTGATGGCGTTTGAATAGTGCTACACTATCTACTACACAAAAACCGTAAGACTTATAAAAGTGGAATATATCGTCGTCAATAAGTTCGAATTAAACATTTCAACGCCAAAATGTACATAAATTAAAATGTCATCTATATTTATGGAATTTTCTAATATAGGTTCGCTATTTGAAAATCAAAAAAGGGTATCTAAGAGTTTCGTCCCTGAAAATATGAATGGCTGAAAAAAAAAACGGCGATGCAACATTTTAAAGCCACTTGTTTCTGAAATTTCCTAAAGATTAAATTCCGGTGAAAATACCTTGCTTTCCGGCATTATGAGTGCCTTGCGGTATGCCGATCATCCTGTATACGTGCATATGTCATCTGCAGTTTAAGAATAGGTTAAACGGAGTATAATAAATCCGCATTGGACGCGTCATCACTCGTAAAGTGTCTGTTCGCAAAGGGGGTTTTCGTTCATTATAATAAATGTTTTTTTCGCGTACGCGTGTACGTACTGTGAACGCGACGACCGTGCTCGGTAGGCGTAGACGACTTCGAGGGGACTTATGACACAATAATGATTACGTGTCAAGGTCTATTTTTTATAATTCTTGCGTCTTCCGTATTGTCAAGTGAATTATAATATATTCATTGAGCGAATAATCCGTATTACGTACCTATACAATATACCTATAATATAATATACTATATCCGAGTATACATAACGCGCGACGAAATGGCTTTACACAAATTAGTGGAAGATTATAAAAAGAAATTTTTTATATACAACGAAACGTGAATAAAAACGTAATAATAATAATATTCACCGGAATATTCACCGCCATACAGTCGGTTGAAATAATCGCTCGTATACATTGTTTATAATAATACACTCAGTGTCTGTATATATATACATATACAGGATGATTATTTTATCACGATTTCGGCACGATCGGAGATACCTGTTTTTACGATTTCTGTAAGTTTTTCTAATCATTGTACGCCAAATCAATCAATAGTATTCGTATGCTTGATAAAAGCCGAGTTTTGGATTTTTCAAATATTTCTCTTTTCAGCGCAGATTTGAATAGATAATATTTTTATAAACACAATTGAATAGATATGACTATACATAATACTAATCGCGGGTTTGGAACCACGATATTAGAGAAGGGTTATCGTTTAAAAATGGATTTACAAAGTCTATATATAGTGACTGAAAAAAAACCATTATTGATTTTGTCTTTGTAGATATAATCGCCTGATCGTGATACAAATATCACACCCTGTATATTATTAACCGACGTATTAAACTATTATGTCTAGGTAGGTACCAAACTGAGCTGCAACACGCCTACAATATATTATGCGCGCTCGCGCATCTACCTACGCGATTGTGCATCCGGTTTTTTGTGGAATATATGGTATAGTGTAGTGTAGAAAAAAAGTCATAGAAAATGCAAATACGTCGCCTCTAAATTACATAAAATTACGTTTGAACAATTATGGTACGCGTTTTATTGCGACATTTTATTCGAATATATTAACTCTATTCTAATATTATATTTAATAGTAATATTAATATACGTTGCAGAAATATGTATACCTATGTCCATTTGTAAGAATGATGAATGGACTGCGTTCTACACACAAATAGACAATAGTCGATTGGCATTTCATATAATAGGAGCTTATACTCTCGTACCATTTTACGTTAAGAGGTGCGTTGGGGAGGTCACGTATATTCTGTATTATAGGTATACCTGTACTACATGTAGCGATATGTCTTGGCTATGTAGCCAAAACGTATGTATCTACCCTGCAAAAGGTAGGGAAATATTTTGGGTATCTACCAACCCAAAATTTGGGTAAATATTTTTTTTTCCCCATTTTATTGTCAAGAGAATTTCAATCTAAGTCTAAGTAAAATTAAAAATAATTATGATGATTAAACAAATAAGTGACCTATTTACCTTGTAATAATTAGATAAAAAAAAAAAATAAAGATTAAAAGAGAAAAATGAAAACTGATCGTTATGCTCATTTATCAAATATCTATTGGATTCAAGGCTATAAGTTTGAAAAACCAACAATTTTTCATATTAAATGTGTTATTGTGTATGTGTTATGTGTATTTCATATTAAAACTAAATATATTCAATTTACCGGGTAAATCACTAACTATAAGTAGACATGTGTTTCGATTAATACAGATGAAATATGCCCGTCGTAAATAATGAATTATTATTGAGATTGCTGATACTAAAAAATGAAACAAAAGTGAGTGCAATAAAAGAACTAAACAACTTTTACGTAAACTTCAGTTTCAAAGTGCATACAAATTTGTTGACAGAAATTTAAAAAATAACCGCGAAGAATTATAATTGAAAAATGTGTTTAAATGCTCAAGATCGTAATTGGTTTTTTTTGTAGATGTATATTTAATATAGTGTTTACTAAGCGAGTACGAACGATTAAGATGTCAAAATTTCAAATGTCAAGTACCCTTTTAATTCGAATAAATAATACTTAAAGCGGAAATAGTTTCTTGTACAGTAAAAAAAAATAAAATATGTTTTAATTTGCTTATTCAGTCGACCTTCCTATTAATTTGTCTAATTAAAATATTACGCTCAACAGCAATTTTACGAACGATTACAATTATGCATGTATCGTTTAATTATTGTTTGTTTAATAAATTATATATTGTTTAGATATAGTAAAACGATATACATGCATAATACATACACGAAAAATAATAAGTAAACAATTATAAATGCCCATGGATTAAAATATATCGCGATACAAATATAATATCAATTTTAAGAGGCTGTCACAGTTGAATTTGTCATGTCTGCAACAGACATGTTGTCCTTCTATAAAGGACATAAATAAAGCGAATGGACTATTAAACTTTATTTGAGCCGTTTATGCCCTGTCCAATAGCTTATGGTTTGCAAAACGTGTAGTCAGTAACAACAAAAGGCGAAGAGGAGAAATTATTGATTTTGGAAAGAAAGTGCTTCGCCGTATTTATATGGTCCGTTAGTCGAAAATGGGGAATTCCGTATAAGAACAAACGAGGAAGTCAATCAGCTATTTCGAAAACCTAACATTAAAGTATTTATCAGAAACGACCAAATAAAGTGAGCAGGACGCAGGTATAATGTACTATTGGCGAACGAAAAACGATATTATTATAAGACAAGTTAACCAGCGCATCCAAGTTAGATCAAAAAACTAGAATCGAACCTCAAACTAGATGTCTAGTACCGTAATATAAATAGTTTTAAAAGTTTGGAAATTTAGAAACATTTAGAAGTTAAGGAAAAAAAACAAGGAACTTTGTAATGTACAAAAAAAAAATTATATACTGATAAAACAACAGTAAAAATCACTGGCAAAATAGATTCTAAATCCTTAGTTTGAAAAAATAAGAAGACAAATGTTTTGAATTAATTTTTATGCATCCGGGCCCAACTAATATAGCAGACAAATTCACTGGAACCCAAATATTAACGGAAAAAGCTCTGAATGGGCTATAAAAGCTAAGAAACAAAACATTTTTACAAATTGATACAATTTTCAATTCAATTTCATAAAAACGTATGTGAACCGAACTCCATTTGAAATCATTTTTTCTTAACAACGATTTATCTCTGCGTACAAATTAAATCACTCTATGAATCCTACCAGTATTTCTATAAAACATTTGATTCTACAAAATTGTTTTGACCGAGGTCGAATGAGTGCACATCACTGTATTTTAATATTATATTTCGGTTATAATATTGTGGAAATGCAGCGATGATGAATTAGATATCATCACCTATACGACTGTTACATACATTTTACATTATTGTATTGTTGAATGTATTTGATAAATTAAATGTATTATACGAAAAACCATCAGGAATTTAATATGGTGCACACAATTTCGTTCTCACGGCAAAATATCCGTTTTTATTATTTTTTTTTTTAAACGGTGACTTTGTCAACGCGGATTGTCCCTTAGATTTTGTGTTCTACACGACGATTTATCATCGCGTCATGACTCACGAGTATACAAATATGCTATGTATTATTATTTATTTTTTGTTATACACCTATAGATATTTTAACTCGGCAGGACCAAAGACCTTTTTTTGTCGGGCGGTAATGATTTTTTTTCCAACCACAATATAATATACCAGATGTTCAAATAATAAGAAAAGGATACGGATCTATTGTCCCGAAACTAGACAAATAATGTATATAAATACATCAGGTAAAGCTATATGATAATATTTTCCATATTTATAAAAAAAAAAAAATATATTTTCAACACGGTACTTAAAAAACCGCGGTTTTTGTAAGTAGGTATTTGATTTATTTGAATAATATATGGATGTTATACTATATCATGTTCAACTATATTCCGATTAAATATCATAGACAAACAATACTCCGAATAATACGTATTACTAATTTATTATATGTATGTATTTATTTATGATAATTTATACAAAAAATTATTTTTCCATAAAACGGCAGTTAAATATCTTATTTTTTAAAGGCGTTCGGTTTATTAAGTTTTTTTAAAGAAATCATAGAAGATGCATATTTTTAACAAACTTTAAATAGCTGCATGTCAAATTTTGTAATAAATAAAAATCATATTGATTAAAGCTGCTTGAAAAAATAGCTACTATTAAAATCTGATGTTAAAAATAAGCCTTTCTACCAAAAAAATGTGCACACTGAAATAATGGTTAAAATTTTGAAATTTATCTTAAAATGTGTATTCCAGTATTTCCTTGATCTTCCCGGAAACCCCATTTTAATTCGAGGTCAGTGCACTACACATTAGTTTCTACATTCAAAATCTAAAAATGAGAAAGGTAAATAATAGTATAATTCTCGTGGAATGGAAAATATTACAAAAAAATAAGAAAAAAAAAAAAATGATTGAATATGTTAAATCAATAAAAATACCGACACGTGTAATACTGCTGTTCCTATTCGTAAGAATCTATTATAGGTATTCCGTTATTTCTATTGCGGTTATTTTATTTTCAATTTTTTTTTTTTTATTATTTGTTTAGTTACGCGTACGTTTGTAATATTCGATTTTATTAAATTTACATGACACTTAATAGGGCAAATAGGAAGTGTCATAGTTTTTTATTTTTAAGATAGGGTTTATATTTCACGTATTTTATAACGATAAAACAATAATGACTTCTTCCCAGTCAGTGTTACAAGGTCGAGCGTTAAAATATTTACTAAAAAAAAAATCGTTTCTCGGTCTATATGCATTATGCACGTTTGTTCTATGTTGTTACAAACCACAGCAGTAAAGCGACTCTAGAATTCTAAATATTTTTGGAGCGAGACACATTTCGCTTTCGCCTTTGACATGAAAAATGTAAATACAGAGCCGTCCTGGGGGGGCAGGCAAGGTCCATCCACTGAGCCGCACACATTTTACTTATATTTGGAGCATCGCATTCGAGAAAAAAAATACGAATCATAAAATAATACAATTTTAAAATATTAAACAATTTGTCTTAAACCTCGCAAATTCTAAGAATGTGCTTGATAAATACACTCCACGGAATGCGAAGCATTGTGAAAAAACAAAACTGCATAGTTCGCCTTTAGAAAAACTACGAAATTTCCCAAAAGTATTACTATGAATATGAAAAATATATATAATTGAAAAGTTGTATAGATTTTGTGACTGCTTTTCCGGTACATAAGAAAAAAAATCATCTAAAACTTGCACACCGTAGGTACTAACTAAAATAAGATGCAATGACAATTTATTCGAAACGGTCCCTGCAATAGCTTTTCTAAACAATTTTAAAAATTGAAAACGATAAATTGTATAATATCTATTGAAGATTTCGGGCAATCTGTGTAACACGCATCAGAGATTTGAAATTTAAAAGAAGAATTTTTAAATTTACATTTATTATATAGAATGGAGGTAACTCAGTATCTATATGATTTTTACGGCCCGGGTCAAAAAAAAATCGAATCGCTCTCATCCCATTCATACGGATACACGTCCTATTCAAACACTTTCTTTAGTTTCCTATCCCAAACATGCTTTCATGTAATAGGGAGCAATATGGCACCTTTCGCACGCCCCTAAATGCGTCACTGGGTTAAAACTTGAATTTCGCGGACTTTTCCTCCAATAATAGTTGTATTTTTATTATTCTCCTCGTCCGCGGCCTATATATTCTCAAAAAGAAAAAAAAACATGTATACTATATAGTCTATATTATATAGGTAATATAGTTGTCTACAATTTTGTTGAAACGTGTACAAAAATATAGGTCAAACTAAATATTATGTACATATCACAATGTTTACTCGATTTATTTGAGATATTTAAAATTTGCATCGACTTTTCGAATGTATTATTTGAAAATGCGAGCACTTCGTCCGTGTACGGCTGTTATACACGGTACGGGTATAGACGCCTATATACATTATGTACGTGTACGAATTGATACAACAATCGTGTACACGATATTATCATCGATGACATCGCGCGCGTGTGATAGAAACGTCGTCGTCGTTATCGTTTAGAAATCGTCACGGTAAAAACTGCGAAAAAAAAAAAACCGCATAAATTACACGGAACCGCGGTCGTCGCGGCTGCAGGTCTCGCGTGATACCCGTCAACGATAAAATGTCATTAAACGAAATGAAATGAAAGAAGACAAAAAAAAACCGTGTTTGCCGATAACGGTGCGCGCGATTTTTCGAATCGAATTTTAAACGGGTTTACATTTTATAATATAGAGACGTACCTAATAATTGTGACGCTTTATGGTGCTGCCTACCTGTATAATATAGTATAGTATACCAATTACCCATATCCACTCTATATATAAATTCGGGTTCGTTGTACCCGGGGGATCCTTCTAGGCCGACGCAATCCAACAAAAATACGATGCCGAAGACGACGGGCAAGACGACATTATCGCATTGTTCGGTACTCGCGAGTATCGCCGAGAAAAACCGCGACCGTTCCCGTCCGTGATGATATTTGCACCACGACCGTCAGCAACAACAACGACGATGATAACACGTGCAGCGTGCGTTATATTATAGTATACAATAATAACGTATCGCGTATCGTATTATATGATAATAATATATGTATCACAATGCGCCGCATTGTTGTACGCATCCTGTATATTGTATACGTCATAATATAGGTTTCTAAAATATAATATTCGGTGTACACGCGCGCGAGTGATATCGTAATAACGAGAGCTGTCAACATTTTTTCGAACGCATTTTTAAACTGTAGGCATAGGTTTGCCCGGGTGAAAAAATAATTTTTTTTTTTTTTATTCATTATTTTTAGACTTACGATTTTCCAAACGTTTAACTAGTTCAGAAATATCGGTTTTTGGCGCGAATTCAAATGTAACTTACCGAGCAGGGTAACCCGTTAAAACAGAAATCGGGTAAAACACATTCGATTCCTGCAAAAATCGATCGTATTGTTGAATACTTTTTAACTTCTTAAACTCAATTTGCGAAGGAATATAAAATTAATTTAATTTTCGAGCACCATAACGTGCTCAATGCGATTCGTGTATTTAATCAAACTTTTTTTTTTTTACTTGACCGATGATTCCATCATTTGTTTTTTTTCTACGTAAATATTATATTATTACGTACATCTCAATTGCGTACGAGCAATTTTCCGTCTCATTTGCGAGGAAACCAATACTATCTGGAATAGCATCACATGGAATGACTGTTTTTTCTTTAACAACATTTATAAAATCAAAAATGTTTGGCACGATAAATTTTTGCCTTTGATTTTATTCGTGTAATACAGTTAATCACAACTGATTGGAGACGTGAATAAATAACTTTGTATAAATGTACGATATCCTATTTATTTTACATTCTGAGCGTAGCGAAAAATGTATTGGTTCTAATGCACTTTTTCTTATTTAAATTTTTGTGTCTTTGTACAACTTTTCTATCAGGAATTCTAGAACTACAAGAAAGACTGTTTGTAGTTTTCATTATAATTGTGAAAACCGGAAACCTCTTATGAAAAAGCGAACAAATAAACGATAGTAAACGTTTTATTATTTTGGGTTTTGTTTTTTTGTTATAATTCGATTAAAATTAATAATAGCAATTGACATTTTTAGAGAGCACGTAAAAACGTATTTTCAAAAATGTATTATCGTTTTTGTTCTTATTATAATTTTCTAGACGTGGTAAAATTTTCAAAATATTCAATTGATTTTTAATTTATTTATAGGCATTTTTTAACATTTTCGAAGTTTTTTTTTAGTTTTTATTTGGGAAGTATGAATAAATATGAATAGAATTGGTTAGCCAAACAGAAATGATTGCAAATTTAATACGAGGTTTGTCATAAGTTGTATTATTGTATGGTAAAAAAAAAGAAAAGTTGAGCGTAATGTATTAAAAACTTTTGTTCAAAAATCACAGCATTTCACAACGTATTTAACCGAACTTTGTTCAGAGTCGTACTTCATTAGCTACGATCCAGTGGACGTTGTTTACAGATGCATATTATAAATAAAATCATTTTATACTTATGTATTCCCAACTTCCCACATGCAAAACAGTGGCGCACCCATCAGCAGTATCACCTCTTTTATTCTCTCTCTCTCTCTTTCTCACTCTCTTTATCCGTTCGTATTGGTATATTATATTGTATGATTTATATTATTATTATTATTATTATGTATTTCAACCGGTCGTAACGGTAAACCGGGCAGACGAACGAGCAGTAAACGCTCTGTCGCCGCCGAGATTTTTAGCAACTACTGTGCACTATTACTACTATACTACGTCTACACGCTCTATGTGGTTTCGTGTTTTTTTTTAAATTTTTTTTTAGACTACTATTACTTGACTATTGTGTTACTCGAAAATATATGCCGTCCGCAGATGTGTGCGTAAAACGTATAGTGTGATGCCTATAATATATAATATACGTTTCACACACATACACAAGCCGAGTATGAAATACTCGCGGGTATACGTGCCCGCAGGTGTCGTTTTTCGATGAGAAAAAAAAATGAAAAAAAAGGGACCCCGCATAATTAATCGTTTATAAATAATATTATTATTTAACTCTGGAGGGGGAGGGGAGTAATCTCGTGTAAAATACTATTATACACGATATATAGTTAACTTTAAGTTATAACCTTTTCAAACCTGCGTCGTACACTCGTACATACGCATGTATGCAGTCGCCATACCTTTGTCTTGTTGTTTTTGTGTTTCCTACATAACGTTTTTTTTTTCTTCGAGTTTATAGTTATTTGTTTGTGGTTATACGCTGGAGACAAGAACCGCGTGTAGTATTATAATATTAATTATATATTATATTGTTTACAAATATCACACTCTGAATACATTTTTTTAATTTTAATTCACGACTTGACGACTTAACTAAGTTAATTTTGAAAGTATTGTTTAAAGATTTGCAGAATATAAGTATACAAAGACGAATATTTTTTTTACTTTTTTTTTTACAAAATCATACGAAAATAACCGCGGGGAACGTTAATTAATAATTATAATACGTACAATAGCAATTATACAAACGTTTTTTTTTTTTTTTTGTGCCGTTTATGAATAATATATACGCATGCGAATATATAGGTGAATAAGCTAGCGGCCGGGTTTGTAAAACAGTGTTCCAATAAAAATTAATTATAGGTATGTACTAAACAGTACGAATAAGACTCGATTTATCGATCGTCAGCTAAATTTCTATTATTATAACAAATCTCAATCAGAAACTAACTGTACCTATAGATTTACTAAAACTAAGATTTCATCAATTATATTTATTCTAAAATTAACTTATCTAGAGTGTAAAAAAAACTGAATAGATTTATTCACATCAAACTATATCAGAAATAATATAAGAATAACAAGTCTTACATACATCTGTTGGTTCTCATTCTATACATAGAACAATTTGTCGTCAGTTGGCGTTTACCAGAATGATGTTATTAAGTTCAGATTACCAGGGAAGAAGGGTTAAAGTCAATTTTTAAACTTTATATGTAAATGTAATATTGTATCCTTTATTTTTTTAGCAAAAATTGTATAATAGATGTGTTCAACATTTTAATTTTTAACTATAAACAATTGATCCTACCTCCCCGGGACCAAATATATACGAAATTATAAAACACTAAAACAGATCTCGATACTGTATGTATAAAAACTTTATATAGAGTTAAATATATTTATACATGATGCAGATATATGTGGTGGACATACATAGGTGCAGTATAAAATAAATATTGAGTTTTGGCACTCTACGTATAGGTATAGGGATGGGTAGAGTGCCAAGAAAATGTACAAGTAGGTAATTGGTATATCATACAGTTTGAGATATTCTTGTATTAGACTCATCCTTTATATACATACATATAAATGTGTTTATTATGAATGGCTCGCCGCATAACATACGTGACTGTAAAATATAATACGAAAAGTTTTCAGGAATGAAAACAATACTAGAAAAATTCAACAGTAAATTGTTAAGTAGTAATGTAAAAAATTAAAAAACAAAATTATACATATATATCATACAGAGCGATCGACATAACGTAAAACGCTCTTAATCTCGAAAGTGTTCAGTTTTTCGAAATTGTTTTTTTTTTTTTTTTTGTGTAAATTTTAAGAAACAACAAGCAACTGTAGAATGTTACTATTAAACTCAAACTGCGTCTATTTATAGAATTTGTAATATAAGTATTGTTATTTGAAGATCAAAAGTGGGCAGCGATTTCACCGTACCAAAAATAACAATGACAAAAAATAACGATATTGTACAATTTTAAAACCGCTAGTTTCTTTAATTGTATAAAAATACAAATCATGAAAAGAGTTAACACTCTCCGAGATAATGAATATCTTACGTTATGTTGATCACCCTGTATATATATATATAATTACTATAACTATATATATATATTAGACTGTTTCAATTATATCAATTATTCTACATTGAATCACACCAATCTATACTCGCACTACAGTAGTGTATATAATACCAAAATAGATGTATTACAGTAATATTGTATTATACATATTTAATTCAAACGGCCTAGATTGCAGGCTTATTATTATTATAAAATACGACGATTTTACAAAAAAAAAAAAAAAAAAAATTGCATATTTTTCGAAACGAAATATTTCAAAACATTCCAACGAACTGACAATATTGTGTTTAAAATAAAAAACCAACATACGAATAAGTTGCCTATAGGTATATACGTGCAAATATGACATGGATGAAACTAAATTAATAGGTACAGATACCTATATAGAAAATATAATACACCGAAACAATTTATTACATACATACTCGTATAGAAAGTATTATTAATTCGACAATGATTGTACAAATATTTAAAGTTTGTAACACATCGCGCGTTATTAAATATATATTTTTTATAACCATATAGGTACAATGCGTATTCGAAATGCATTTTCAACAAATAATTATCGTTATTGGCGATTGTTGGATTTGGATAAGTCCGAAAATCCGTTTGTATTAACATCAAATTTTATTTTTAAACTGGTTTAATTTTCATATTTTGTCTGGGTCGTATACGTCTTAAACTTGTTTTATATTATATATTGGAATGAGTCGACTATCAATAACAGGGTCAATAACGCAGTGTATATAATATTATAATTTTTTTTTCGAAAATATCATCTTAGGTCAATTCAAACGTTATATTACACTCGAAGAGTTTCGCGTAGAAACTCAATAGATAAATAGATAATTGAACTTGGACAACATATAACATGTATTATGGGTACGTAATAACGATTGGTCTTTTCGGGCTATGCGGTGTAAAAGTAAAACTGTTAAACGAAAACGAATTTAAATTACAAATGACTACATTACATTTAAATGTTGAGCTCTATTAAAAATCATTTTACAAATGTGTTAATTGCGACTTTCTACAACGAAAACAGTAATACATAAGTAGGTACCTATAATAGTAATAATAATACATTCGGCGCAAAATTAAGCAAAAATAGAAACTAGCTCAATGCAATCTCTCTGTACCTCACTTTTTCTAATTAAAAAATTAATTTGTTCTTTATATCAAAATATTTAAACGGGTAAGCGAAACTATTTATTTAAAAGGTTGGTACTTTATGGTTTAAAATTTAAAAAAATTAATTAATTAAAAAATGATTGATGGTTGTAGCATTATTTAAAAGGGAAGTCGAAAAGAAAGGCATATTATGATGTAATTTAATTTATATCTGTACGTAACGAAAAACGATTCTGAGCAGAGCAACGTATTTTTCTTAGGTTGGTGAAGTAACTTAATCAACATAAATTATTCAACAAATTGTCAATTGATCTCATCAATTAAGAAAAATAACAAAAAAAAGAAAACTAGACTAAAATTACGATAGGAAAATTCCAACAACAATTTTTAATGGAGCAAGATTTCTAGTAGAAAAGTTGTTAACAAACAGAAAACAGTAAAACCAATAAGAACATTTTCTCGTTGCGCTTAGAATCTAAAAATATACAGTTAATACATAGGCGTCGTTCGAAATAAACTCGTGGGATAGCATTGTAGCGATGAGAGTCTTGAATAATATGTTTAATTTATTTGTTGTTCTAACGAAGTGAGGCAGCAGCCGGCGGATCACTGATATTATTAGATAGAAATACGTCAAATAAAAAACAATATAATAGCAACATAAGTGTTCGGCTGAGTTATCTACTTTATATAAGTTCCAATACTGCAGCCGATAGTATTATAGTTGTGATAGTTGTAAAACTGTGATAAGTATTATAAAAAAAAACACATACTAGGATAATGAGGTCGGGGGCAGCCACTGTTAAAGGTAATTTAATGTATATCTGTAAGCAACAATAACCCATTCCTAACAAAACAACGATTCTGGGTACAGTTCAGTTGATAGTGATGCTTTGTCAAATATATATATATATATATGTCGTATGATGGTAAAATAATAAAATAGGCGTTATATATTTTCTTTAATAATATTTATTTAATATTGTACTGATTTTCCCGGTTTTCCAATGTTTTTTCCTGGTTTTTCACATTTGCTGGGAAAACTCCTGGGAAAATCAAAAAAAAAGACTTCCTCAAGTTATCGTGGAGATTAAGCTTTCTTTTAGAAAATAAGCTACACTTGATACAATAGAGCAAGATTTTTGGTAGAAAAGTTTGCATAACAAATCGAGGGGTATTTTGGGATCAAAAAAGTCCGAGTAAGTGATCGCTTGGATCTCTAGGTACACCCAAAATGCATTAATTTTTTCCTTGTTTTGGTAAAAAGGGAGAAAAAAAATGCAAACAATTTTTTTTTGAAACACGGGTTTGTACTCGCGAATTCTAAGATGAATATAAAAATGTATAATCATTTAGCTACGATAAACATACTTTAGAGAAGACAATATTAAGTTATTTAACATAACATATAATATCCACATAATATTAGAACTTCAAAAAGCTATAATTTCGAAACTTAATCAATCCGTTCAATTCTGACTTCACCATTGTTCTTAAAGGGATTATATATATGTTCAAAAAAAAAAAAAAATTGAAAAATTATATTTGTTCCACATAATTTTTTACTGAATTATTTTCATCAAAATTTGATATTAAAATTCCTTTATAAAAAAAAATACTACATTAAACTCAAATTTTCTTTTTTTGACCACATAGTAAGGCTCTTAATGAACCTCCTGTTAAATTTTCAAGCATTTCTATCAAGTCTAAAAATTTAACCACAGAGGATTTACCGATTAAAAATTACGTACAAAACTCGCAAAATTAAAATGTCTATAAATAGCAAGTGTCATTATACTTTTCTTTACAAATCACTCATTAAGTAGCCGTAGCCATTAATTTGCGACCGCGATAAAAACGGCGGGATCGTAACTGAACGCCTCGCGACCCCGTAATGACGCCTATTGGTCAATGGGTATGGGGAATCAGAATTACACATACCTATTGGTCAATGGGTATGGGGAATCAGAATTACACATACAGATACGACTACGGGGCGATAATTATTACACGAATTGATAAAAACCGTTTTGAAAAATTAGGAAATTGTCGCGTAGGTAAATAATGATAACAGAGACGGCCGTATCATTCCGATGATCGCCGGTATTTATGTATAGTAAAATAATACACGTATTTTATACAGCTGTGGTAAGTCATAGAGTAATATCATTCGCTAAATAATATAAAATACGTATACTAAATGGAAAATGTGTTTTAATAATAAAACGCGCGCGCGTCGTAATAATTCGATGTCGTTATACGAATTTCCGAGGAGTGGGCGAACGCGATGGGTGTGGAAACTATACATATGCATACACGTTATATTATTATTACATACGAATAATATTATATACGGACAGGAAACAATGATAATTGTTCGATATGATACGAGAGGAGACGGCCGTTTTACTTTTTACTACACCGTAATGTGGTAATTTCTATTTGATAACACGGTGACGATGACGATTATGATAATGATTACGACAAGCGCGTTATTGATCATTAAACAAACACAATGCAGTTTCGAACGCATCGATATCATACAATATTGTATACACATATATATATATATATATTATATATATTTATTTATTTCATTTTTTTTTTTTTATGTTACATATCAACGCTCAAATAGCTAGAACGAATTTTTAATGAGACAGGACTGATTAGAGTCGTAATTTTCGATTTATAATACTCCGTACGCGCTATTATAATAGGAACCTATACAATTTAATTTAATATTTTTCATCGACGACGACGGCAACGTATTTCAAGTGCCAAGCATAACAATATTATAATACAATTATTGTCGTCAATCATAATACACGTTTCGCGGATTATACGAATAGAGATAATTATATTTTACACAAATTATTGTAGCATATAGGTACTAAACAGAGACTGTACAGAGTGTACCACGTATATCCGACGAATGAAATAACAATAACTGTATTGTTATGTTCAATTACTCAATTTTATTTATTTATTGGTGAAATAAAAGTTTTAAAAAAAAAATTTTACAAAATCCAAGATATTTTATAGAGATTAACCGAGATTATTAAACATTATACCAATGAACAATGATGAATCACTATAAGTTTTTATAATATTTTAAAGTTTACAAAAATTGTTTATTATAAAAATTAAACTTTGCTTGAAAAAATTGTTAAATCGATTGACATTATATTTTAGTGGTAGCAATGAAAACAATTTGAATTTATTTTCAAAAAAATCATTATTAGTTAACATTTTTAACGTAGACATTTTGTTTCAAAATAAATGTATAAAATACCCAACTATGATTTTGAAAACAATATTTTTTTGTTCTTTAATCAATAATAAAATATAACATACAAAACACAAAATATTATAATGGTAATGGTAACTATACAAATAAGGAAAAACTTTGAAATATTAAACACAAAAAAGTTATTGCATTTGTCAGATCTCAGTGAGACACCTGCATAAAAAAAGTCGATACTACTGATAGGTGTGCTACTGTTTTAGTAGGAAAATTAAAAGGAAACATATATACATAAAATATTGTAATTCATATCTGTACATAATGATAAACCATTGATTACAAAAAATGATTCATCTAAGCGGAGTATTACATATTAATAGTATTTTTCCCGTTGTTGCAAAGGTAACTCAAAAATCAACAAAAATTATACGAACAATTGACCAGTGTTTCCCAATTATTAAAATCAAAAAAAATCCTCCTCAATACACCAATAATTAGACCAAAAACGCTACAAGAAAGTTCTTACAAAGTTTTTGATTGGGACAAGAATTCTGGTAGAAAAATTGTTTATACACAACAACAACACATCTCAGTAAAACTAATCAGAATCTAATAAAACCATTTTAAGATTAAATTCTAAAAAAACCTATGTATCCGTTATCAGGTTTTAAAAATAATAAGGAAAACTGCCGGAGAAAACGCCCTATTTTAGTAAAACTTCAATATAGCTTCTTCGCTAACCAAATAATATTCAATGCTAATGTTTATAACCTCGCCTAAGTAAGTATACTTGTATGTTATTTTTATTCGATTTGAGTCATTATATAATCCATCTAAACACTACCAAACTTCAACCATAAATGCACATACTTATATCAATATATAACCGATTATCTATCATTCGATGACAGCCTAATATATAATCTCGAACACACGCCTAACCTTTCTATATTCGAACATGTTTAAGTTGACAATGATAAGAGTATAGTAAAACCTAAAAAAACTCAATGGAAAACCGAACTCACTTTAGGAATAATTGATCGAACCTAACGTGATCATAAAACCTTTGCACTTTCAAACGTCCAATAGTATAATAATACACTAAACTAACAGACGGTATACAAGATCGTATCAAATTGGACGGGTTACTGTACTTACATCCTATTCAACTCTTTTTTTATTTTTATTTATTTGTATCAAGGATATTTAAATTTAAATTTTAAAAAAAACCAATATTTGTAAGGATTTAAATCCTCAAAAATCACTTAACTTAACATTGATATCAATAATAATATTAATTTTTGATCCAATTTTCGAGTCATAAGACTATAGTAGTAAAAGATGTATTATATAAACCAATATACTTGTAAATAATAGTAAATTACAATATGTTATCACGATTATTATTATTTTGATGCCGGCGATTGAATGATACGTTACAGAACCGATAACTGACTGTCATCGGTTCAGTAAAATTAGTAACTGTACTGTAAAATGAAAAAATGTTATTAAACACAAAGTTGTTGAATCAATAGGTTATTGAACTGATTTCAGATATGTTAATGCACACGATACACCTTATCGTTCAATATTAATTTTGTTATAACGAATAAACTAATAACCAAGCTTGATAACTTGTATGGTTGTAACCATGGATATTCAATTAATACAATAATTCTTTCAAATTATCTGATCAATAACATTATAGCTTGACAGTAACCGTTATCTGTTAAAACTAACAGTTAACAGAACTAAGCAACCCGACATGAGTGCAACTGTATACATTTGTTTTGTGAAATTGTGAACTTACCAACCAATAATAATTTTATCACCGTTTAGAATGTTTTTTTTTACGTATTTTAGAAAACATAAATATATTATATTACCTATAGATATTTGATAAATGCCTACACAATTAATACATTATCGTATAGGATTGTATTATTATACTTTCCGAACATTGCAACACAAAACCAAAAAAAAATAATTATTACTGTATTCGATTTCTTTTGTGATTTCATGTTATATAGCTATTATTTAACCTGTATAATATAAAAATTAAATTAAAACCGTTTAATTTCAACACCATTTTAATAGGTCAAACACATTTTGATAACTATACGGCCCGAAAATATATTTAGATTGAAAAATAAAACACACATTACTGTAAAAGCAATAAAAACCAATACATATTTTTGAATTAATAAAAATTTAATATAAATACTGCATTATTATTTATTATTAATTTATGAAAGATGAAAAAAAAATGGTATAGGTACCTAATTAATAACGATAACAATTTGTTTTTTTACAAATAAGCTTATATACTTTATTTTACTTAATTTTGGTTTATACGTCATCGACGAATTTGAAGTATTTTTTGTTCCGTTGTTTTTTAAAAATAAGTTGTGTAGGTACAATAATTTGAAAATAATAATAAAAATATTATCAAAAGCCAATCAAAAATACGATTAATATTCTAAATTTAAAACGGTACCTATATTTATTATATAGGAATTAGTTGCGTTTCGCAGCGTACGATCGCTATAGTTTGC
This sequence comes from Cinara cedri, assembly GCA_902439185.1. NCBI lineage: Eukaryota > Metazoa > Arthropoda > Insecta > Hemiptera > Aphididae > Cinara > Cinara cedri. The sequence goes on from CABPRJ010002369.1 coordinate 2,530,130, forward strand.
CAATTATCAATGGATGCAATCCAAAAACATACGCAAACACTTAACTGCATAAGTTGAAAATCATTTTTTTCGGTTATTAATAGGTATTTACATGTTCATATTTATTTATTTGGAAATTTACTCCGGAAATTTGGTTTATTTTAAGTTTTAACTAGTGTTTTTTTTTTTAATCACTAAACTGCAGCGCCGATTTCACACTGATAATAATAATACAATATATATATAATAGCGACCGTCGAAATCAGAATACATTTTTTTAATTTTAAATCAGGTAAATACAAATTTATATCTATCATTTTAGTTGTTTACTCTTATCGGAAATTTTAAATTGCTGAAATACGATAATTCAATTTTGATAAAACACTCGGATTGCAAAATATCCTTCGTCGCTTTAATTTACTGAAAATAACGTAAGTCAAACGAAACAAAATGTTATATGGTCAACTGCACGGCTACGCTGTGAATTAAAGTGCAGTTCACTATAACTTTATTACCATTACGTCATTATTATATATCGGCCCTTTATGTAGTGCATGAGAAACATTACCGCTGAATCGATTAGGACTAAAGTTGTATTTTCATCAATTGGATAGTACGACATTATTTACACGGGTTTATAATTCGATCCCTTTGCAACCACAGTGTGGCGTATAAATTGTAAAATAAATAAACATGTGACATGTACCAATTACCTGTTGATGATTAAGTGATTTTTCGCTAAAATTCTGCAATGAAAAGAATTCGGTAGCAATAACGAAAAATGGCCGACCTGCTAACGGGCGGGCAACTGTTTTAATAGGGAAGTCGGAAAGGATGGTATACAGAGTTATAAATCTGTACGCAACGATAAACCATAACTAACGAAAAACGGTTCTGAGCAGAGTATTCTACCCGTTGTTGCCAAAGTAATCCAGAAATCGATAAAAAAAAATTACAACCGTTTTCTCGTTTATTATACTAGAAAACTACTATAGGGAAATAAAAAAAGTGACCTCCTAAATTCAATAACGATTAAATTAAAAACGCTACAAAAGAATCCCTTACAATCTTTAATCGTAGTAAGATTTCTGGTAGAAAAGTTCTTTACAGACAAGAAATAAACACAAATTAAAAGTCGAGGCAAAACCAATACATTCCTCGTTCCGTTCAGGATCTAAAATACAATAAAACCTGGCATAATAATATCACGGACCGTAATCAAAATTATTCACCGGAGCGAAATGTTCGAAATTATAATCGTATTAGTAAACGAAAATATCGAGGAAAATATTATTGTGTGGACTTGTTTAAAATGTAAGCATGCCGGTGACTTCATCGGATTTGACTACGCGGTCCCGGCGTGGCGGCGGCATATTGAAATCACCGCACGGACACGGGACGTGTTTAAATTCGAACTTACGCGGCGACGACCAGATTGCTATGGGCAATACTTACACATACGTAATTTTGTTTGAGAAGCCAAACAACATAGACGTCCATACACTAACCGGTTACCCGATGACTCTATACCAAATGATGGCGGGGAAAGACATTGAAAATGCAAAAAAAAATTAGGTCAATTGGTCGCGGTACATATTATTATACTTAAAGCGGAAGTAAAATTATTGTATTTTTATCCGCGGTTTTCTTTCAAGTCCATAGCAACCATTACAGAAAATATTCCGCAAGGGTTAAAACATAATATTATTAACATAAGTACCTACTTGCCTAATATAGTATATTATGTGCCAACGGTGGATCCAGGGGAGGGGGGTGTTCACTCTCCAATAAACTCTTGGCTTGATTCATCATTGAGCTCATCATAAATGTATTATGCCTCACATAAATTTTAAAAATTGCTACGATGCGGATCTAGAAGGGAGAGCCCAGTGGCCTCACCTTCACCTCCAGCCCAGACTGTAGACTATGCTAAAGTTTTTACTTCCACTAATTACTAATTGTTTAATGCATATATAATAAAACATTTCCAAGGAAAAAAAACAAAACGGAGAGATGAATATATTTATGTACTATGATGTATTTTTATTTTTGTTATTACTTTTTTTCTGTCTATGAAAAAAGTTTTCTTCCAGAAATCTTACTCCAGTCAAAAAATTAGATAGCAATGGTTTACTGGTGCTTACCGGGTGCTTACAGATATAAATTAAATAGCATTATGTGTACTACCTTTTCAACTTCCTTCCTTCAACATTCAACTTCAGTAGTATCATCTCTTTCTTTTTTTTGCTTAATAGTAATTTTGTTTAGGGGATCCTCTCAACTACCACTGCTCTCCTCCTCTTATATTATCTTGTCTTAGATCAGCCCTTGTTATTTGCATGTTATATGTTATGATTTGTTAATTACAGATTTAATTATTTAACTAACTGTTTCTATTTAGATAGGTACACTTAGAATACACAAAGATTTTCTAAACATATTTTTTAGGTACAAAAAAAATTGAATAATATAATTTGAAAGTGCTATTATTTACTTGTGAGGTCGATTAATTAAGTATAAATACCTGTCTCTTGTAAACATATATTGATAAGAAATATAAATGTAGGTAGGTACATTATAGAAAATATACATTGTAGGTGCCTAATACAGGTAGTTACTCGGATAGGTACTCGGGTATAGGTATGTGTACAGATATATGTAAGTATTTGGCTATTTTTAATATTTAAAAATGAATTGGTTACCAATATTTAAATCTTTATTGAAGCGGTATGTTCAAACTGAATCAAACCGATCTTCCATTCGGGTATTATCGCAATGCATAGGTAGGTATGAAAAATAATTTTATATAAACGCCATAATTATTAAACGTTCTGTAAAATAAAAAATAGCTATTATAATCACAATGAAATATGTCTATTATAGATTGGTTTTACTATAGAATAGAGGTGTACCCAGATAACTATTTTAATAATATTGATAGATCCATAAAAAAAAATAATAATAATAATATGACAATAAATGAATAAAACACAGAAATTATTATTATATGACATTTATGATCTATATTCTATAAGAAATTGTTACTACTAATTATAATTAATTGATCTAATGTCTTCTTAACTGTCACCAATTATTTATTTTATGATATGTAGGTGTATATATATATATATATAAATTGTAATACCTAATTAATGAAAGCTAATAAAAAAATTTTGTTGAATGTTATCCGACAATTTAAGTGGCTAATAATCATATAAAATGAAATAAGAAGATAATATGCTAAGTAATTGTTAAAACTATATTTTCCAGAGATATAAAAATAATTATTTAACTATTTATTAGTAAGGCAACTAATGTAATTAAACAGCTGATAATTAATAAAGTAAAAAATAATTATCATTGATGAGCAACTGTAGTTTCTATGAAATCTATAGATATAAAAAATTTTTAATTTTTATTTTTATTTCTAATGGACATATTTTAACAAATAACTAAGAAATGTAGTTTTTTTTCTATAATATATCTAAACGTTCTTGATACAAAGTTTCCTATAAAGTGGTAACTTATAAGCATTGAAAACTAATAGAATAATACAATCAAGTGAAATTACTTAAAAAACTTTTAAGAGGGTCAAATGAACATATTATTTTCAAACTTATCAGCTGAACACAAATATCCAACCAACAAATATATCTATTGGTCACATCATCAAAGAATAGGTCAAATCTGTACACAAAGGTACTTATGAGGATTGATGGCATAAAGTAAAAAAAGCGTTACTAACCTTCGATGCATACAACATGATCCCTGACTTGTTGAGCAACTATTGAGTCGGGTATGAGCTCGATGAGATCATAAATGGCATAAATGGACGGATGTACGCTCTCAAATCGTTGGATCTCCTTGCAAATTGCCAGCGAATTGTTGGAGAACGACGAATGGCTGTGGTAATACGATGGACGGTTATTCATTGTTTGGTCACGTTACGCACATATCACTTGGGGCTTTACGTTTAACCAGAAACGATACAAGACAAACGAACGAATAAACAAACCAGCAACGTCTGCTGTATATCCTAAATAAATGAAAAAATAAATCAACTAGGTATTCGATATCCGTGGGAGGTTCGCGAACAGAGAAAAAAAACTTACGAACACAATATTCCTCCGACGATGGCCACTATAAATTATTATTTACTCGGTACACTTTGGGGTTTTAAATCTTAAAAAATATATAATAATAAAATATAATATTTTAGAAACAGAACACAATCGTCGGACGACAGCGGTATCACTCAAAAACCAACGGGTTGTAATCAAACGCGCGTACAAATAAACAAAACGCTATCTCAGCGAATTGTTGTTATCCGTGTTTACCATCAAATAGTAAAACTATACAGCGCATGCGTAGCTCGCTCGCCGCATCGGTCCATTCGGTAACTACTGTAGCCCACCGAATAACTGTCATCTCAAGTGTACAATAGATGGCGTTCCATGTATTGCCCACTCATATTCAAATTTAATATATCCGTTTTGCACTTTTACACGACGTAACCTAACATGTCGTGTTATTACATATTTTTTAATATCATCATTTATCATATTATATTCCTTGACGTTTTTGATATTTCGTGATAAGAAGAGTCATAGTCAGTTTTACTATTCTATTATTTGTATTATATTTAAGATTTAATAATTATTTTAAAAATTATATATTTATACTATAAACATATAGAATATAGGTAATATTTTATTATATATTGTATTTGATAAATATTTTAAATATATATCTACCTATTTACTAACAATTTGTATATCTAATAAATTTTAAGAATGTTATCTGAATTCTCTAAATCATAGAGTAAATAATAGAGATTAAAAAAAAAAAGGTATATATAAAATGCAAGGTGGTAAGATGTGATTGGTTGTTATCGATAAATGTCGACTGGATATTGGCGAAAGGATAGCTTTAAAATTGACTGATGCACACGTATACCCAGATAAGTTAAAAAAAAAAAAAAAGTTTCTGTTGCTAGTCAAGTTTTCAATCAATAAGTTGAGGATATTATGCTCATACTATCTGGATGGTCAGTTTAGTTGTGCATTTCGTTTTACGCAGGTAATTATAAACTGAAATAATATTTATTTTATAGGAGATAAAAAAAATTAATTTGAAAATTCTGAAGGTATGTACTGAAAAACTACTACTTTTTTAAACAAATTATTTGACATTGTCAACGGATGTTCTACAACTATGCAACAGTTAATCATTTAATCGAGATCATTTAGAAAATTTGTTGATCCAAATTCGTGTACATGATTTGAGAAATATAACCCAACATATTATCGTTTCCAAAGTTCAATTAAATCGTTGTTTATCACTAACGTATTATCGTCACATTCTATAAGAGCAAACTATCAAACTGACGACTGTCGATTATGATTGGCTCAATTATTAATCACATTAAAAAAACAATTTTCAATTGTGAATTATGTGTTTAAATTTTAAGTTAAATAAAAAATGTAAAGGTACATAAAAATAAAAAATAAATAAAATAAGTTACCTGGAGTATTATGATAAGTGTATTACTATACGACCGGTTTCGAATTAAAAATTCATCATCAGGTATATCACCGTCAAAATGTAAAACGCGACTGAATATGAAAAATTAAATGAAGGAATACAAATAGAAAAAATACAAATTGGTCGTTTCACATAGAAATAATTTATTTTAATAGGATAGATTTTTTAAAACGAGTTATTATTGGACATAGATATGTTAAGAAATATGAGGGCAGTTGGACAATTCCGTGATTAAACAATAATTAGTTTATCAATAATCAAATTTTAATCGTTGATTAAATCTCTCTGTGTTGTATGGTGAACGATTAAGTTATTGGGTTAGTTAATCAATGATTAACTAATGATGTGATTGTTTTTATACAATATTTTCATTTTATTGTATTACAGCCTGTATTCATTCGCGTGATACTCTATCTTATCACCAACTATTTTATCATTTTACTCAAATAATAATTATCCTCTGTTTTTGCATTTGGTTTTTTGTTTTTAATATTTTAGATTTTTAAATTTTAATTTTCTTTGATCATCGTGGAGCAATTACCTAAACTGACGAACAAAAAACTAATAACCCAAAAAATGTATAAAAAATAAAATACCTACCAGTTCGTGAACAAATACGGTCGTGCATCATATCTACTAAGTAACGAACTGTATTCTTTGATAATCGAAATTTATCAAAAAATGCATCATCTCTCCACCATGTATAATGATCAGTTCGAGGTCGGAATATTTTTCGTCGCTTTGGAAAAAAAACTAACGCTTGGAAGTTTTTAAATTCCTCTTCATCAAAATCGGTATTATCTTCAAAGTTGCTGTACATATTTAATAATTTATTGATAAAACATTGAAATCAACTCAGTTATAAGACAGTTTAATAACAAATTCACAAGAAATATGAGTTTTGAAAAAATAAATTGATAACAACGACTTTGATAACTTGAAATAAATAACAAAATTAACTAACCAGTGTTTAACCGACCTCGGATGGTCGTTTAACTTAATGGATATTTAATCAATGATTTAAGGATATAACCGGTGCTGTACAACATGATAAAAGTATTTTTGAAAATCATTGATTATAGTTTAATCACAGTTTAACCGAGTACTGTACAACTGGCCCTTAAAAATTTTGTTATTATTTATTATCTAAAATGTATTGATTTTTGAGAACAGAGTGATTAGAATACCATGTGGTATTGTAGCATCAGTTTGTGTAGGTTTCCTGTAAATACTAAAATAAATAAAAACATTCAATTTACACTTGAAGTACAAATAAATAATAAATTAAATTTCTTAGATCTTATAGTTTCCCTAGCAAACAATACATTTTATTTTAGTATTTACAGGAAACCTATACAAACTGATGCTATAATACCACATGGTATTCTAATCACTCTATTCTCAAAAAATATCGTTTTTTAATTCAATATTATAAAATACTGAACGTATTCCGTTGAAAAAATAGAATTATCAACATGAGCTCAATATTATCTATATATCCATACATATATATATATCATATATATCGAAAATCTTTAACTGTTGATCTGTATGATTCGGGAGCATGGGTATGATCCACGAATTGTACCTATGTACTCTTTCGAAACAGTCAGTTTTCTGTGAACTCTTTTTTCACACTCCCAGTTATACCGATTTTCACGCACTTTATTTTAAGTATTTATTTACCTGAATAAAAATGTTTGATAGATAAGTACTTACCTATAAGGCTATTAATAACAATAACGTGTTTTTGTTTACTATAAAACAGTCACTAGTTCACTTCTTGAAAAAGATTTCAAACATAAATACTGGCCCTGTGTAGGTAGATTAATACATGTATAGACGATGCACGCGCACTTGGTTCTAAAATGTAAGGACCTCACAGTATTAATGACATTGTTTTCCATCTCCCATTTTATTTATCCGTAGAATATAAGTTTTTACTAATTCTATCTGATCAGTTACTCTCAACATTTGTCTCATTTTAAAGTATTATGGTGATAATCTTAATCAGTTTTTATTTTGATATTGAATTTTCAGATTTTTCTCAGTTATTACTAAAACTTCCACACAAATTAAAAAACGATTTACTTACTCACAAACTAGATTAAAAATTGTATTTTTCGTCTTTTTTTAGTTATTCCCAATTATTATGAAAACTACTTTAGATATCAAAAAAACTTCGCGTATATCTAGATCCAAAATGCAATAAATATTATATTTGTAACATATTATACATATTATAACATATAAATATATTTTATTGTGATATAAAAATGTAATTTTTCATATAGTCAAAACATTATATGAAAAAGGTTATTATGAATCAAGATATGTGTAAAAAAATCTTTACACGGACCGACTAAATGATGAGAATACCTTCTGTTGTTTGTATCATATTGTATGAAGGAAAATTATGGAAGATCTATAAAAGATATAAAAAAAAACTCTATCAAATACAAAGTACACAATCATCATACACGTGATGTAGATTTTAATAGTTAAGGTTCAGATTATTGTCTATGTGATCAAATTATATGAGCATGTGATTATAATTGTAGAGAGATATACTAAAAATCTGAAAGTATTGGCTATTGATTGTTGGCTTGATTTGTTGTTGTAATTGTTGGTTTAATATTATCTTAATGAGGTCCTATTATGTTTTAATCATACAATCACTTATCTAGTCAGATAGTTAACTGAGATAACAATAGATATACAGAGACGTACCAAAAATTCTATTCAGTAGGCATTGTATATACTATACTACTATTTTTTTTTTTTTTTTTGCTATATATTTATATAGGTATATCTATATATTTATATAGGTATACAGGTACTGTATTATCTTAAAACACAATAATATAATGTATGGGAACGACAATTTATTCAAAATAGTAAATGTATAGTGTATTATAATAGCACACAATATTTGAATATTATTTTATGTACTAATCAACACATTATTATATAAATAAATCACACGCCTCTTAAAAGGTATATAGGTATAACATTACCTATTATATGTACCTATGTTATAATATTATAATAATTATAATAATAACACTGAAAATTTGAAAAAAAAAAAAATCACAATAGAAAACTTAAATCTTATTAAATAATATATATTATATTGGTAGGTAAGTACCATAATTATTATAATTCACACTAACTATAGTATATTGTATCGTAATATTAATATATTTATGTATGTATTTTTTTTTTATTCTTAATTCATTTAATCTTACGCGTAAAATAAATTATTATTATTATTGTTTTACAAACTGCGGCCTTCGGAATTGAATTTCAAATTTTCACTACCATTATAATAATATGTATAGAATGGTATCATGGTTAATACTTTGTCAATATTTTCGCTTCGCTCTTTACATAATATGGGTGCTCTCGGATATGATATATAATATTAAAATAATTTTAATAATAAATATTATGTATTATTGTCTTAATATAATCGATCCATAATATTATTATAACGATGAGAATCGTCACATAAATACCACATAATATTATAACGATATGAAAACAATATAATATTAATATTTCAACAGCTCAATATTTTAATATCCCTACGTATCACTACACAGTATATTATATTTATGTAATATTATTTTGAAATGTAAATTAAAATATATTCATCACACACAGAATTTTTTTTTTTTTTCTACACCTAATATCATATAATATTAAATGTAAAAATATATTATATTAAATAGCAGTTTTATAAAATAAGTATACACATATATAGGTACCTAGCTATTATTGTTGTACAATGTTATGTTATAGTAATAGTTTTGAGTAACATTTTGTATAAAAACTGTTAAATTTCAGAATGGTTTTTCTTTTTTAATATTCATATATTATATTATTTAAAAAAAAAAAAAAAAAAAAAATACCTAGCTATTACTCTATCCTTGCGCTTGTATATGCGCCAAATATTAGTATTTATTAAATAAATTATTATAAAATCATGTCTCTTACTTGCTATAGTATATGTATATTACAATGTAATAAAATTAATTATATCATAATATACAGTGTCCCACGAAGATATAACTCTACCCATTTCCATTTCTACATCTCCTGGGATAATCAAAATAATCAAAATCTGTAACTTTTTTTATGTTTATACATAATTATAAAATTTATATTATCATAATTACACAATTTACAGAGGTAAGAACTACAAATATATTGATATTTGAATTAAGTTTTGGTAAAAAATGACTTTATTTTAAATTATTTTTGAAATATATTTGAAGATGTCTATTATAGAATTTGTTCTTTCGAACATTTTGATTAAACTACCAATTTAATTAAATCATTGCACTATCAGTTATTACCAATAATTTCGTTCCGGTTTTTAAATTATGAAAAAACGCCTAACTGACTTTTAACTTTTATTTTAACTTAAGTTACTTATTATCATTAACTAACATCTAACTAAGTTAGGAATTTAGAACATTTTAAAAAATAACTTCTATTCTACTTAACAGTATTTTATTAGTTGGTTAGTTTTTAGATTAAAGTAACTCAGTTTTAACTATAGTTTAAAAAAAGAATAACTTACCCTCTTGAAACCCCAATACTGTTTTTTATTCCCTGACTCATATTATATGTAGGCATCTACTTATTGTATGCATTTATGAATATTTCTTATATAATTTTAAAAAAAGTTTACAGAAAAATGATAAAAATTATCTATGTCCTATATTAAACATAAAAATCTTTTAATATTACGTAATAGATTTTTAATAAAAAAAAAAAACGAGATGAGATCATTTTAAAACACTATTAAGGCTTTAATTAATTAATAAGGCTTTAAACACTATTTTTCTGTAAACTAAAAAACTATTAAATATCATAATGTTAATGAAATTAAATAGTCAAACCGTTCAAATGTTCAGAGAATAGCTAAACTCTATAAACTGGCTAATTTGTTGAAAGTAATAGAATAAAAGGTTATTACATTTATATTTTTTTCTATCGCAGAGATTTAATTGAAATATGAATATTTTTTATCCACATAAGTATTTGATTATCTTCATTATCTCGGGAGATATCGCAACAAGTATATGTTCGTGGAATTGTTGTATAGTATAAAGTTAATTTATATAATAGTAATAATAATAATTATACATTTAGATATAGTAGTATATAATTTATTTTTTTTTTTATTTTTTTATTTTTTTTTTTTTTTTTGGAGGAGGATGGATGTATACGAGTTCGAAATATTAAGTTTGTTGCTGTTTTGTATATATTTCTCTTTATTTGTATAACCTATTTCCGTTCGGGTAATCGTCATCGAGAATGTCCAGAATATCCAAAAATATTTATTAAAATAGGTATATTATTGAGATTAAGTGCTTTATACAGAGTGTCCTACAATGTTATTCGTATACTAATAATTTTGGCAATATTCATTATTATTTTTTTTTTAATCAGGTTTTGTGCGAGTGTATACACAAGTATGTAAAGAAAAATTAAATTTATACTTTCATTCGGTGATTAAGAGATGCAATTTTATTTTATTCATTTTATTTTTCTCCAAACGTGTGACCTCTCGAGCAAAACCCGATTGAAAAAAAAAAAAAAATTGAATATTGATAGAGTTATCAGCATACGGATAACACTAGCTGTAAAACACCTGTATAATAATAAAAGACACCGAATAACCATGAAACATTATGAAAATCAAATACCACAGATTACAGATAAATAATACCTAATAATTTTATTATTACAATACACACTGTATCCGTGAAATTGTGTATATCTAGCATTTTGATAATATACGAAAATATTTAAAAGAATAACGTTCATAATTTTTCACCGAACGCCAGAGAATATTTTTAATTAATAATTTATTTATTTAAATTATTAAGTACCAGTTACAAAATATTTCTGATTGGGTCGAATAGGATCAAATGTTTAAGCTTGTTTTTGGAAAATTCATAAAATATCTCGTATCTTTGGTCCCACGTCAATTTTTGGTATTTTTTTTTTCTAAAATTTTGTCTTATGTAATTTTTCCCATTATTTTTTGGCGTAAATGACAATAAGTCACGAGTGACTAAAATGGTGAAAATTAAAGTACTTAGTCACCATATACTTTTTGTTTGGCAAAAAAGGCGTTAGTCATAATTATAGTAGCAATTTAGCCATTTAACAATTCTCAACATTTAATTTGCTCGTATTGAAAACTACACAAAATTAACTCAGATAAGTCCTTTCCTGGAACCAAGGATACATAATTGTATACTTATACTTCTGGAAAAAGATTCAGAGTACCCGTATTGCAGACTTCAGTTTTTCACCCGGACACGGAAATATTTCGAATACTCGCACACGAAGATAATATAAATAATAGTAATAATATTATTATTGTTATTTATTAATAATTTTTTTTTTTTAATTCAACGCGCTTATAAAACTTATATAAAAATATTGTTCCTCGTATAATATAATATAACGACTATTTATTATTGTTATTATAATATCGTGGAAGTAAATGAGTTTTAAAATCCCTTATTATCGGGTCGACGATCCGGCGGCGGACGGCTCGACGGCAGAGCCGCGACAAAACGACGGCGGTCAAGCGGGCGACAATATGTGACAATAATAATAATAATATTATACAGAGTGATCGCGATTTTCCGCGAGACACTCCGACTTTGTATTCGATTCGTTCGGAATTCTTTTTGGGAAAATTTGATTTATATTATCTAGGTGAGGTACACGCGGTCCTGAGAATAACGCGTTACGGTTTAGAACGCAACGAAATTTTAGAAGTAGGTACGTATACGCACGCACGCAAATATTATTATCTTAAATTGGCCAAAAAGCGAATTCCGAAAAAACGGTAATGGACACTTTTCGAGACATTTTTTTGTAAAGGTACGCGCAGTCGTAGCGCACCGCGGAAAACCGATCATCCCGTATTATTATTATTACTATTATCGTGGGTACGCGACACAATAATTCTAAGTTGCGAATGTTTTGATAATATTTTTTTTATGTTATCGTTATGTACGCGTGGCAAAAATAGATGCAGGTGTTTACGGATACATTTTTTCGGCAGTCCGCTGGCATTCTCCGTGTGTCCACGGAAAACGAACCGTACTGCGGTACAATACCAATAACCGAAGTATTACGAAAAGCGCAAAACTCGCGAAGAAAAAAAAAAAAATCGGGTACGTGCCCGGTAAACTTGGGGCAGAATTTGTTTTATTCTGTTGCGGGCGTAACACTATAGTTATATACACGCGCATCTATTTTTTTCACGTTTACGTAATGTTTTATTATTATTATTGTTATTATCGTCGTGTCCCCGGCCCACACGGTCCGTCGTAAATTTCGATTTATTTTTTTTATTCGAAATCCTCTCCCCCCACCCCCCACCCCCAATTCCTTCCCCCGGTAGCCTGTACCGATCGTCCTGGTCGCCGTTTCATCGTATTAATCCCTGTGTAACAATTTCTTCTGACCGCTGCTGTTGCTGCTGCTGATGCTGTTGCTGTTGCTGCTGCTGATGCTGCTGCTGATGCAGCTGCTGATGCTGCTGCAGCTGCTGATGCTGCTGCTGATGCTGCTGCTGCTGTTGCTGCTGCTGCTGCTGCTGCTGCTGCTGCTGCTGCAGTTGTTGTTCCGACAGCTCAACGACCGTAATGCCGGCGTCCGGACTGCAGCCGATCGGGGCCGAATGATGGACCAGCGCTTTGTGTTCGATGCGACTCACCGACGACGTTTTCGATTTGTCTTTGGAGTTCAGCGTGCTCTGACTGTTTACGGAACACTCGTCCTGCGAAAAGTAAACAGAAACCCGAGGAAAAACGCGTCAAAATAATATCACAACAAACGAAATCCGCGGTTAAAGGAAATTTCGAGGGGAGGGGGCTAGATAACTAATTGTACAGTCTCGGGTGAACTTTATGCCCGTGTCTAACTATAATATTGCACTTGGGCTTAGATTTTATGTTGCACTTATCGGATAAATTCGCACCACGAACCTATATAATATGTTATAAGACAATAAAATATTACGGTCTCATGTCACAGTATCACGGTAGTATCGATTTCAACAATAACCGCAACCGGTCTTAGTTATATAATAAACCGAATTTTCATCGCAAAAAGATGGACCAACAACTCGCATCGTTTTCGAATTTTGCTACAGGATATTATATCCGGCTTTTTTCCCCCTCCCAACCCGACGGCAGCTTTGCTTAATATAGCGGATGGCTCGGATTTCGGGTTCCAGACGTTTCCGTTAGTAGTATTTATTTATTATTTTTTTTTAAGTGCCCATCGTTATTCAATAACGTCGATCGCTGCATTTTGATTGACGGGTTACAATTGAAACGTAGAAAAGAAAAAATAATAAATAAAAAGGAAAAAACGTCTGCCAAACACAAGGAAAAACATGCTGGGTATTTTCGGCGCGGGCGTTGTTGTATTCATTACTATTCCGTACGTTTGATGAAAGCAACGTGATAAATCGTCACGTCCAAAAAATTTACGCGACGCAGCAGTAGTTCTGTCGCGAATAGAAGGTACCGTATAAATTTTATTCTAAACGTTACTTTTTTTTTGCTTTTTTTTTCGTTTCTTTAAATTATTTTAAACGTCTGTAGAGCCGGAAAGCGAAATCAGAAAAAAGGATTTTCGAAATGTGTACGACGGTTATTTGTAGGCCATTATTAGACAGATATACGGTGACACGAATAGGTATTATAACGTTTTTTATGAAATTAAAAAAAAAAAGCCGAATCTACAAACACGCAAACGACTGGAGGTGTTTTGGGTAGATTATTTATTAACGAATTGGCCAGTACCGAGCATTAGCCGAGTAATAATATTTTGAGTACAGATTAAAGCAGTCAATTTTATAGATTGTAAAACCGAAACCCAGGGTATTGTGTAACACTACGATAGTCGAGAATTTAAGATTCATAGGAGAGAAATTTTAAAAAAAAGCGTCTAGTATATCCATTATAGGTACCTAATCAATAAGAATAAATGTAATATTTACATCTCGTTCAATAAAAAATTAAACGTAAATAGGAAACTGTTTAGTATACTATTGTATTATTGTTTTAAATTTGTATAGAACAAATTAAAAAAGAACCTCTAAAAGGGAAAAAAATTGTCTATGCTTTTGCCAATCTAGATGAATTGTATTTTGCAAATAGTTACCTAATCATGATTATTAATTACGACTACGTGTAACGAATAATAATTGACACAATAACTAATCCCAGACGATAGTATAAAAATATAGAGTTTTTTTCAAAGTTCCTTTCAAAGTCTACAAACGTTTAAGAATAGATTTTAAATTTGTATTTTGTAATGTGTCGCGTAGTAATTTCGGTCTTGCAGTCTTACGAATCAAATTGATCAAATCATATAATAATAATAATAATAATGATATATTATTGTTGACATTTATTTTACTGTAGGTAAGTATATAATAATATAATATACCTATAGGATATAACACGAAATTTATGACAGTGCGTCGAGTTTTTTCATCATAATATGGGGAGCTTATATTTTTCGACATCGTGTGTAACATAACGGAAATCTGAATTGTCGAAATAAAGTCAGCCGCTGTTTAAGTATATTATGTGTGATAGACAATTTGTTACCAACGTTTTGAAATCGCAAATCGTCGATTTCGGTAATTTTTTAAAAAACATTAAATTGAAAAAAAAACTTGAATTGTTTACTTTAGAATAGTTTTGTATCAGTTGTTCAGTCGAACAATGGCTTGGCGGCGTACATTTGGATTCCCTGTTCTTGGTCGAATGCCTTCTCTGCTGGTCCCTCTGATACCATTTTAAATTGTACGTTTTCATGGAAGAAGTACTGTGCACTGCCGGATCGCTCCCAGTGCGTCCGTAACCTGCGAAATCAAGATAAACCGACGACGTAGAAATAATGATATTATATTTTAGTGGTGATAGTGATGTTAATTATTGTTAGGTAAGCGTACCCAGTTTTTTCGCCCTTTTCGCCCTGCCTGGTGAAGCCGTTGGCGACTCCGAAGTGGACGGCCGACAGGAGATCAATATGAAAGCAGCTGCCCTGGCGGCGCCTACCCTGCTGGTCTCGTCGTCTTTGGGCTCCAACTGACCAACACTGTTTTCGTCCTCTTGTTGTCCATTAGCACCCGCGGAGTCTGACGTGCCATAATGTTTGCTCGACGACGCTTCTGCAAAAGTACGTCACAAAATCACTAATCAATTCACCGTACATAAATTCAATGGCGTGGTGAATTCGATACTTTTGAATGGAAAATATTTTCATGAACAACCCATTCGCCCATCCCATCTTACTCAACAACTAAAACAAAAATCCCATCATTTGAATATTTAAAAAAAAAATCCCATAAGTTAGAACTGTTGAAGCTTATCCTCTTTCCAAAACTATTCACAAAAATATGTACCAAGCACACATATTCCATTGTCTCACTGTCTGTGGTTTAAACCGTTGAACAATGAACAGTATAATAATTTTAAATCATTTGTGTAACTTTTCAATTATTATGTCATTTATAAATTAAATTAAATCCATACAAAAATCTTTAAAAATTCAAAATAAATTTTCGCCAATGATGCGATCGATCTAAATAAACCTATAACCTTTTTAGATTCTGAATGGAACGAAGAATCTTATGATATTTTTTTTTTTATGTTTCTTGCGTTAAATTTCAAAATTCAAATTTTACAAATGAAAAACCGAACACCGTTTTGTTACAAATATGATAGTATCAAATTGTCTGCGATTTTGGTTTCAGAATAATATACATGGTGATTTATTCACCATAATCTAACGATTATTTTCCGTCGTTTCAAGTCTAAAATTGATGTTGGTTATTTTCACAGTCATTAACCGTATCGTTTAACAAACATTGAATTAATTATTTATAATATTTATAACAGTTTAAAACCTAGACTGGAGGAATAGAGAAGGGTTACCATTTTAAAATTAATGACATTTTTACTCCTCCGGTCTAAATTTTAAACTGTAATCAGATAAAATATGAACTCATAAAATGTTAACTCCGGTTAATATAAGCATCGTGCATAGGTACCGACGGTTTAGGAAAATATTTTTTTTTTCGAATCTGCGTTAAAAAGGGATGATTTGAAAATCAAAACTTTAAAAAAGTTTAGGGAACATACGTAGTAGGGGTAAAAATTATACGACGGTTGATGGAAAAAAAAACCTAATCAGATTTGCCAAAAATTCTCCGAGAATGTCATCGAGCCGTGATTTTAAAAAAAATCATTTAGTATATCGCGCTGGATTTTAAAAGGCCATCCTCGTTGTTGGACCGATGATGCGCTTAATAAAAAGTTTTACGCGTCGAAGTTTTAAACGAAAATTGCGCAGTCACTTATATTATTATAATAATATATAGATAAACAGACACTGATGAGTTGACGCGCATGGAAAAATTTAGCGACTAAATATATACAAATATTGTTTATAACAATCATAATTAATTTACGAGCAAAACTTTCAGCCGAGCGAAAAGAAAACTACGTATATAATACGCTTTTCTATTTCAGACGTCTCGACGAACATCTCTTATATTTTATTCGCATTCTCGGGTGTTTATGTTGTTATTATATAAAAAGTATATCACATAGGTAAAAAAAAAGTATGTATTTCTTTTTTGCGTCATAAACGTCATTAAGTAATGCAGCAAGTTAAAAATATCAATAAAATAATGAGAAAAAATAAGAATAAAAATCTAAGAAAAAACTAAACGATCAATAACACGCGCTCGTCGGATGACATTGTTTTCGGAAAAATCGATACCTACCTATAATATTGTCTTGGTATCAGTACCTAACTTCGAACTAACACGATATCAGGTCAGGTTAGGATTTTAACAATTGAAAATTCGTAGATATAATCACATATTTCGTGGTGTTTTGAACGAAATTCGTACCAATAGGTAATCTCTGGGAAACTACATTATTACTTTCACAATTTTCAATAAAAATACATATAGATCTCAAATGTGTTATTTTTATACGATATAGAGTGATTTTTTTTTTTCATATGAACCTATGTGAAAATTACAATTTTTTTTCAGTTATTTTGATATGTTTAACATTTTACTCTTATTCCGTGTATCTATGTAATAAAAACATTATTTACATACACGTAAAATTATTTTGGAATTTAAACAATTTGAGGATTGTCGGCCGGAAATATGTTCCAACACATCTACTCGTAAGAATAGGGTCCGTTAAGTTTAAACTCCATTGCATACCTAATTAACAGTGCGAAAAAATTCAATGAAAAATTTAATAATTTTTTTTTTTTTATCGTAAAAATTAATTTCTTAAATTTGAATATTACAAAAACTATTATTGAATCTTTACTAGAACTGATTATTTCCGAAATAAGCTGTTTCTTTGTATGCCTTTTTCCTAAGTATAAACCTTACATGCCTAATCAAGAAAACTATACCGATTCTCAAAATGTATTAAAATTGTTTCATTTTTAGTTCTTTGCGATTAACCATTAAACATTTGCAGGTATCGAAAATATTGTTTTTAACTACTGTTGTTCTAATGTTTATTTCCAAAAAAATTTAAAAAATAGATTTCATTATAATATTTATTGTGAAATTAAGATAAACAATATTAAATTATTCCTTTTATTCAAAAATCAGTAAATACTTCTGTATTTGTGTTTTATTTTAAAATAATTTTGATATAAATGACCATAAGACGTAAGTCTATATAAACAGTAAAACATTTTAATCATTTATTTATTCAAACGAAATGTATTATTCAAATAATTGAATTTCGTATATTATTGATTTTGATTCAAATAGACATTCGAAAAATAATATTTTTCTAAAAAGTTTTAACATTCTGTAAAAACCGTTGTAATTCATAAACAGTATAATATCCGATGATACAATTCGTTATATTATTATGCATATCGAGATATCGGACCCTCTCGGAAATTTGTTCAATAATGACAACAAAAATGAAAGTTATTTATAACTGTTAATACGGTGTGTTTATAATTTTGAAGTAAAATTAAAGTACTTTTATAATATGTATTCATTGTTAATAAAACAATTTTAGAACACTCTCCCCAGGAATAATACCTCTGTGAGTTGCTTTTTTAAACTCTTAATAATATACTCGTGTACTTCAAAGTAATAATAGGTTTATTTAGGTATGGAACAATATTTTACCTAATGTATTCAAGTTTGGCGTTTTCCTTATGTTATAGTGTTTGTTATAATTGTTTTCTCGAAACTAATTGAATTTCCATATTGTCATATAGCTTTAGGGTTCGTTTGCGTGGACCCGTTTTCGTTTACGAATGTAAAGATATTTTATTATTATAAAATGCAATTCAAAGCGTTCAAACGGAAATGTATACAATTTATGATTTAATTAACAAATACCGTACAGACGGCAAAAACGGAATAATAATGACATTACAAGAAATAAAATAATTGACGATTGTGATTTAAATTATTCGTAATTTTGTTTGTTTTTTTATGTATATTTAAATATATATATATATATATATATATATATATATAAAACCTAATTTAAATAATAATATAAAAAATAATTGAATTTTTTTTTAAATTTAAATATTATGTAAATTTAAAAAAAAGAATAGTCTGGTGTTGGGCAAGATATCCGCAAAACACCGCTTTTTAATACCAAATAGTAATAGTGGTATTTTTATTTCATGGAGAAAAGATTAAATTTCTAAATGGTTTGGATCGGGAAAAAACGAAATCGCTGAAAATAATCACTTTACTCGTATAATATACGCTACTACTATCCTATAATTATATTGATACTATACTTATATTATAAAATATATTGTCGTAGTGGACACTCGAAACTAGTTAAAACGATAAAATGTTAAGTACAAATCGAATATCAATTATATCGAGAAAAGAGCTAAAAAATAAAACAACGTGTTTTCATATTATTTTATAGAAATTGCTAAAATATTTAAAATTCGGATTAGTAAATATTATTCGCAACTGGTCAATATAAGTACAAGTGAAAATGATACTAGTGCTCATATGTACTTTGCCAAACGAATATTAAAATATCGAATGGCAAAATAAAAAATCAGTGGCTTTCACCGGCCGATTGCAGTATTGCGACCACTTCAATTGATTCGGCCGGTGGATTAGGTGGATCTATATTCAGTGAACTAGTTTTTTCAAAGGTAATTTCGTATAGCTCGTGTCCGAAATATTGCGTGATATCTTAGATTCTGAGAGACGTTAGGAAAGTAATGAACTTTGGCATTGTATAAAAAAGAGGGGGAAAATATATGAATAACATAATTCATATTAGTACTTAAATATTATCATATATGCAACACATATAACGCTATTATATAATATATAAAGATAGCTGT